>JAINRI010000134.1:0-66651 GCA_025413485.1 Ficus microcarpa
TTGAAGTTTGGTGATTTTTCAAAAACTAATTATAGTTTTGGTTGACTTTTTCAGAAAAAGATAAAAAATCTGCCATAAAGTATAATTTAGTTCAAAATGAAATGTAATATCAAGCATAGGCTTAAATTTTAAAAATTTATAACTTTTTTATTTTAAGTCGAGATAAGATGATTTTTTTTAAATTGCATAAAATTCTGAGAGAAATAAAATAAGATCCATATTATTATTTTTTTCTGAACATATTTCAAGTTTTCATACTTTTTAACTTAAAATTAGGGGTGGCAATATGGGTCGCGACACGATGACACGAATCGAAAACGACCCGAATTTTACGAATCGAAAACGACACGAATAGTGGACGGGTCAAATTCGGGTCACCCGAAATTGACACGGAAAAGAACGGGTTTGGGTTCGGGTTGGACCAAACACGACCCGAACACGACACGAATGACAATACGCGTCGCGACACGACAACACGAATCGAAAACGACACGAATTTTACGAATCGAAAACGACACGAATAGTGAACGGGTCAAATTCGGGTCACCCGAAATTGACACGAAAAGAACGAGTCGGGTTCGGGTTGAACCCGTGGACCCGAACACGACACGAATTGCCACCCCTACTTAAAATAGTTCATTTTCAACCAAATGCGCAACTCTAAAACTTAACTTAATTCCAATCAAAAATAATTTTAATTATTCAACTCAAGTAGACTAACCAAATGGTCTTTTAGAGATGTGAATAGTAAAATTGATTTACTTAGAGAAAAAAATATTTGGAGAGCTTCAATTATATTGATGACTCAAAACCCTTTCTAAGTTTGTGAATTGATTTTTCACATATGTATATTATATTTATACAGCTTATTTAAAATTTTTAATGGCAGGAAAAAACAAAAAACAAAAAACAAAACTTAATCGGGCACAAGATTTGAAAGAGATTTTCTAATCCCATCACCAACACTACTGCTACATTTGGTGTTTTATTTTAAATTCAAATTTTTCATTTCAGTTTTTATTTTTTTATTTTCTGAAAAATCAATAAAAATTATAACTTATTTTTAAAAAGTCAATCAACTTCAACTTAAAAATTTTATCTCCAATTAACTTATCAAACGGAGGTTACATAATATATAAAATTAATTGGCCATGAGCGTTGGACTATGAGTTGTCCATCATCATTCATCAACAGGATTGTTCCCATCTCTCCATTTTCGGGATAAATATGATCTCAAATCAACTCTTTCATTATTTTCATTATTATCTTACTTGGATATCTCTCTCTTTTCTATATAGCCAACCTTACCTTTCACCTTCTTTCTAGTTGCCATGGGAAAACATAGTACTCCAAATTAGTTTACAATTTAAGGCCGCATTTAGAACAACCTTCCTAGAAGGAATTTTTAAACTTAATTTTAAAACTCTTAAATCTACATTACATTTTTTCTTTTTTCTGTTTTAAAAAAATTAAAATTTTAAAAGTTTATAATTTTTTATTAAAGTCAAAATGTGGGTTTATCATGAGCTCATGATAAACATACATATGCTCATGATAACCATACATATGCTCATGATAAACATATTTCAAGTTTTCATACTTTTTAACTTAAAATAGTTCATTTTCAACCAAATACGCAATTCTAAAACTTAACTTAACTCCAATCAAAATAATTTTAATTATTCAACTCAAGCAGACTAATCAAACGATCTTTTAGAGATGTGAATAGTAAAATTGGTTTACTTAGAAAAAAAAAAAAACATTTGGAGAGCTTCAACTAATTGATCACTCAAAACGCTTTCTAAGTTTGTGAATTGATTTTCACATATGTATATTATATTTATACAGTTTATTTAAAATTTTTAATTGCAGTAAAAAAAAACAAAAAACAAAACTTAATTGGGCACAAGATTTTAAAGAGATTTTCTAATCCCATCACCAAATACTACTTTTGGTGTTTTATTTTAAATTCAAATTTTTCATCTCAGTTTTTATCTTTTTTTAAAAAATTAATAAAAATTATAATTAATTTTTAAAAAATTAACTAACTGTAACTTAAAAATTTTATTTCCAATTAACTTACCAAACAAAGGTTACATAATATATAAAATTAATTGGCCATGAGCGTTTGACTATGAGTTGTCCATCATCATTCATCAACAAGATTGTTCCCATCTCTCAATTTTCGGGATAAATATGATCTCAAATCAACTCTTTCATTAGTTTCATTATTATCTTACTTGGATATCTCTCTCTTTTCAATATAGCCAACCTTACCTTTCACCTTCTTTCTAGTTGCCATGGGAAAACAAAGTACTCCAATTAGTTAACAATTTAAGGCCGCATTTAGAACAACCTTCCTAGAAGGAATTTTTTAATTTAATTTTAAAACTCTTAAATCTGCATTACATTTTTTATCTTTTCTGTTTTCAAAAAATTAAAATTTTAAAAGTTTATAATTTTTTTAAAGTCAAATATGGAAAAAAAAATATATTTTTAACTTCAAATCATTAAAAATTAAATAAGATTTATATTATATATTTTTTTCACAATACATTTTAATTTTTTACCCTATTTCCTGGTATCTCGTTTCTTTTGCAACAAAACGAGCGCCTCGGATAGTGGTCAAAATTACAGGAAGTCAAAATTACAATTATGAGACTGAGAGCACCATTCGGATCAGACTGTGCTGGCGGTCCCACCGGAAAAAAAAAAAAAAAAACCCAATAAAAAAAGGGGGGAATAAGTTGTCAGAGCCAACGCGGCAACCAAAGAAAAAAATAATAATAAATGAAAACGACAAACTTCTGACACATGCACCCGTTCTGTTCATCATCGGCTCACTAAGACCAAAACAGCTACCGACAATTTTTACATATTGCCAGACAGTAAATGACTAATTATTATTATTTTTTCCTTGATGACCATATTATAGACAGAAAAATAACATATAACGTAATAATAAAGACCCAATATAGTAATTTCAGATTTTGTTTTAATTACGTTATATATCTTTTTTATTACAACATATATTTCACTGAGAATGGAAGTCTTTTCTTATATAAATAAATAATAATTATTATAATAATATTGGTGTTAATTTGGTATAATTCGATGGAGGTGGTTTTTAAGTTGATATCATCTCTTCACCTATTTAAATGAAGGAAAATGGGAGAATTTGTTTGCATATTAGAATTAGCTTCCTTCAATGACTAATTTGTAACGTACGTAATCATCCTAGTAAATTAGTCCAAATACGTTACACAAAATAATAATACCTATAAAAATAGTGTGATGCCAATTAATTACCAAACCAAGAACTAATTGATTAGATAAGCAACTAAACAACACATGGCAGAAGTAGTAGTTGTTGAAAGAAAAATTGTCTGGATCTTTACAACGTTATTAAACACAACACCTGAAATGATGAGCTACGCTGCCCGGTTTGTAATTGTTGTCTGTCTCTCTCTAAACGGCATTCTGCTGTATCTACTCTCTCTCTCTCTCTCCTTTCTCTGTCCCCGTTTTTTTTCTCTCGGTCACAAGTCAAACTCCGTAAAATGAAGGAAAAATATATATATATATATATGTATTCCAAAAAGGCAATTAAATCAATCCAAATATCCAGTTACCTGCCCCCAGAACTCCTTCACAGATTACTTTCCCTTTCCCTTTCCCATTCCATTTCTTTCTTCCTTCTTTCTCTCTCTGATCTTGACTGCATCATCTTCATCTTCATCTTCGTTTGTATATATATATATATATTCATATACATATATATATGTATAAGCAACATTTCTTGTTTCTTTAATTTGTGTTTTGTTTTTGTTTATTGGAATGGCAAAGAAAATCCCAAATATTAGACTGGTATTGTTATGGTATGTAGTTGTGGTAGTGGTACAAGTGGTGAATGTTGTTAAAGGCTCAGCAGGAAATAATGAGCTGCAGATTCAAATATGGCCTCTTCCTAAAGATGTCAGCCATGGAAGTAGTAGTAATGTTGTTCTGAGCATACCAAAGGATTTCCATGTCTCCACCAAACACGACGACGTTTCCGGCATTCTCCGCGACGCCTTCTCCAGACTCCTCTCCCTCATTCAACTCGATCATGTCGTTTATCCCCCTACCCACTTCCTCAACTCTTCTTCCTCCCTTCTTCTGGGATTAAACGTTGTCGTTTCTTCCAGTGATCAAGAGGTACTTCCTACCCACATTTTCCTCTTTTTTTTTTTTTTTTTCGTCCACTGCTTGTTCTTTTTCTTATTTTTCTTCTCAATTAATTTTTCTTATTTTTTTAAAATAACAAACTAACATTTTGTTCTTAATTAAATTTGTACATTTACAAGCAATATAACTCAAATTGTAGAAAGAAACGAAATGGTAAAGAGGTTATTGTTGGTGTTGTTGCAGTTAAGATATGGAGTAGACGAGTGGTACAAGTTGTCAATTCCTTCCCCTGATCACTTGGGGAATCCTGTCTATGCATCTCTTGAGGTTTTTTTTTTTTTTTTTTGTTTTTTTCATTAGCTAGCTTCGTTTGTCCCACCTACTGTTTATCTTCCTTTCTACTGTAATTTCATGCATTAATATTGCATTTTAGTCAATGTCAGAGTCTACATTTATGAAATACTTTTATCAATTATTTATTTTCTCTTTGACTTGATGTACTTTGGTCTGTTGTTGTCCTCAATTATAAAGCTTCCTCTTTCTGCCTTTTTCATTTTTCATTTGTTAATTTTTGTAAATTTGGTATATGGACATTCACACATGATACCTTACAATGTTAATAACGGCAAAAACAACAATATTTACTTGTAAGGTAAAAGTGAAAGTACAGTTTCTACCGTAAGTTTTGCCTAAAATTTTTGTTGCTTTTCTACTTTTAATTTGATGCAATGCTCTGTAATCAACCAAAATGCATAAGCTGAACTACCTTCTCTGCTTCAATTCTCACGACTCAACAGTTGAACAATAATGTTAACCTTACTTGAAATGAAAAATGTAGGCAAAGACGGTTTACGGAGCGTTACATGGATTGCAGGTAAATTTTTCTTCTTCTGTGTTTGTTTAACATTCAGGGGAAAGACTATTTGTGATTTATTTACAATTTGGGCACAAAACTATTGCAGACATTCAGCCAGTTGTGCCGATTTAACGTTAAGACAAATACACTTGAAGTTCATACGGTACCATGGACCATTATTGATGAACCCAGATTCTCTTATAGAGGCCTTTTGATAGGTCAGAGTGATTCCTTTCATGTAATTTCTTTCCATACATTTATGTCTCAACTGTTTCTTGGTGCTTTCAATTTTCTTTTATGACTTGATGTGCATATTCAACCAATATTTTCATCAAAAGGGAAGGGGTATGTTTCATCATTTAAAGAAAAAAAAAAGGAGATATAAGTCGGATATGCTTTGTTCATTTCTTTGTTCATTGATCAATGTCTTACTAGTTTTCTTTCATTTTTTTCTTTTTTTCCCCATATGATGTGTTATAGTTAGTTTTTAAGTACAAGTTTAACCCCTTCTCTGTTTCTTATGGGGAATTTAATATATGTTGCTTGAAATTCAATGTTTCAATAACCTGTCCACCCGTCCCCACGATAGCTCCTTCCACCATTTCCTCATACCAAATGAGGCCTAAAGCACAACTTCTTGTCATCCTATGCATCCACAGACTTGTACTGCATATGGCATAGAATATTGCGTAACCAAAGTTGGATGCTTCGTAAACAAAGTTTTCCAATGAATTCTTGATGTAATCTTGCAAATCAATTGATTATGTGCAGATACATCTCGACATTATTTGCCGCTGCCAGTGATGAAGGAAGTTATCGATTCCATGTCCTACGCAAAGCTGGTACACTTTTAAGCTCTTTGGACTTTCAGACTCTTTTCAAAAACCTTGCGAAACTGAAGTGAAGGGTTAGTTAACATATTGATCCGCAATCCCCAATCCTTTCTTTACCTCAAATAAACAGAATGTGTTGCACTGGCATATCGTGGATTCACAGTCTTTTCCATTGGAGATACCTTCATATCCAAAACTCTGGAATGGTGCTTATTCTGAATCAGAAAGATATACCATAGAAGATGCCAAAGAAATTGTGAGGCAAGTGATTTCTGTCTACTTTCTATTTTGTATATGTATAAATTTGTTCGTGTGTATGTATGTTACCATTCTTATTTAGTTCTAATATTTTGTTTAGATATTTGCAGCTATGCTGAAAGACGAGGGATTAACGTATTGGCTGAAATTGATGTCCCAGGACATGCTCGTTCATGGTAATTTTCAACTTAAATATACCTACTTATGTTTCTGTTGCATCAAAGAAAAATGCCAGAAACAACAAAAATAACCTCTTTTTGCATAATGTAAATGACATTTTATCAAACAGAGAGAACTAAATTATCCTTGAAAAGAAGACACAAAAACTCAAATTCATTCTTGAATCGAAATAAATAAGCTTGCATAAGTTTCCCTTTGCATCAAGTTGTTTAAATTAGTCAATGGTCTTAATGTTAGGGGGATTGGTTATCCTTCGCTGTGGCCTTCAAAGACGTGCCAAGAGCCACTTGATGTTAGTAATGAATTCACCTTCAAGGTAATCAGTGGAATTCTTTCAGGTAAAATCTCATCTCTTCTTATTTTTTCACAGACATCATACTCTTGAATGTCAAATACAATTAGATGTATCTCTATCTATTATTCTTGTTTTTCTTCTTCTTAGTTTAATTTTCTTGTGTTTCAGACTTTAGGAAGATCTTTAAATTTAAGTTTGTTCACTTGTGAGGCGACGAAGTTAATACAAGTAAGTGCATCAACTTTGCTCCCCGCCTTATATTACTTAAACTATCTGAATGATATCTTGACCGATATCAGATATCTTGAAAGAACTATTGTCAAGATGTTAAATAATGTTGTTAGCATATGAGTTGACTAAATGTTAAACTTTTTTATCCAATTTGTATTCTCAAAACAATGTCAGCCTTTTACAATTGTCTCCGACTTTTCAGGTTGCTGGATGACCACTCCTCGTATAAGAAAATGGTAAAATCAATCTAGAGTTTCATTTTCTTCAGCATCACAGCAGCTTCTAAACAAATTTTAGCTAGCTGGCCTGGTAAAGGTGGTTGAAGTGCTCATATTTAGTTTCTGTAAACAGTTTCTTCATTCATATTTTTTCGCTTTCGCATTATCCAGAGAAGATTGTATTCTAATTCTCATAGCCTTTTAGAATTCAAGTTTTAAGGAAGACAAATTAACCGAAACTTCATTGCTTATCGCCTATCATGTTTTGCAGGCTAAGAGAGCATGGTATGAATGGATCCAAAGCGTACGAATACTTTGTCTTGAGAGCACAAAATATAGCTCTGTCTTATGGATATGAAATTGTTAACTGGTATGAAACTTACGTGCAATGTTTTTCAGTTAGGAAAAAAAAAGAGACAAGACATTAGTTTTACATCTTATCTACTCCTATAAAAAAATTTGCAGGGAAGAGACGTTCAATAACTTTGACAATAGTTTGAGCCACAAGACCGTGGTGCACAACTGGTACATTAATTAAACTCTCTAAAATCCAGAAATATTGTCATGAATTTATGTGAACTTGATACTTTAATGGCAGGCTTGGGGGTGGTGTCGCTAAGAAAGCAGTGGCAGCCGGGTTGAGGTGCATAGTGAGTAACCAGGACAAGTGGTATTTGGACCATTTAGATGCTGAATGGCAAGGTTTCTATTCAAATGAACCACTTGCAAACATCACAAATCCCAAGCCCGCTGGGCAAGGAGTCTTTCCGCCTCCTCGCCGCCCTCTGCGGGGCCCACCCTAAAGCAACGACACCCACCTCACCAAGAACATCGCTCAAGATGGAGAGAGGAGGAGGCGGTGGCAATGGGTCTTCCCATGGAAGCGGAGAGGCCTGGTCAAGCCTTTTTGGGGGTTCTTCAATCCTAGTAGCTAGTAGTGGGTCTTCCTTTCGCATAGCGGCAGCCCCACAACCATCATCGACCCACCGCCCTTGCCGTTCAGGAACAGCGCAGAACTCCGAGTACAAAGTATGATTGAGAAATCTCCCAATGTAACAATGGCTAGGAAACGATGGAGGGAATCCCAATGCCTACGGCGTCGTCTCCACTGATCCTGAGCCCACCGGGCAAGGAGTCGCTCTGCCTCCTCGAAACCTTATGCGTGAGGTCCACCTTGACGCGGCGGCGACCCAGTCGCAAGCAGTGGATCTTCCATTCATTTTCTTAGAAATAATCAGATCAGATCAAAAAAATTTTTTTGAAGAAAAAAATATATAAAGATCAAATAAAATACATACATATATATATATATATGTATGTTTATGTCTAAATAGGATGGTGTATAAATGAGGATCTTTTAACGAACCACTCTCAGACCCATTTTGAAACTTACACTTTGGAAACGTGCAGTGGAGTGAAGCTCACGATGGTTTTTTTTTTTTTTTTTTTTTTTTTTTTTTAGAAGAAGAAGAAGAAGACACTTTTGACCTTTAATTTACTAAAATTTGATTAAAGAAAATTCTAAAATAAAAGGGATTAGAGACTCAAATTATACACGTCGTGTTTTGTCTCAATATGAATGACCAATTTCTAGAATAGTCCTCATTATTATCATTATTTTTCTTTTTTTGGGAAAAGAAGTAAATAGTATTTTTTTTATATAAATTATTGAAGAAATAATATTAAATAAGTAGTTGATATAATGAATTTTCCATTTACTTAGTAAACTAATTATTTATTTTATATACTTTAACACCTTTTTTTTGGGAAATTTAACACCTTCTTATTTACTTAATTGTTTTCGTAAAAATATTGTTTGCTATAATTTTCCTAGTTTTTTTTTTTCAGAGCAAATACTACTAGTAGAATTTTAATGTGTTTTTTTTTTTTTTTTGCTTTTTTATTTTTGCTAAAGTAAGTAAACATTTAAAAAGTTTCTTCAGCAGGATATACATAAAAGAAATATCTCATCAATACTCTATTTATTAGACCGTTGAATCTTTGTAAAGTGTCATTATATTTATTTATTTTTTAATTGTTTTGCAATATAATTATAGTCTTTTTTTAATGATCTAAAATTAATTATATTACTGCAGAATCGTAGAATTCTTCTAAAATGATATTAGCAAATTTTAAAAAATATTTTGGAGTAAATAATAAATTGATCAAGGAAATAGTTTATTTTAGTACAGAAGGCTTCTCGGCCTTACTACGGAAGATGGGTAGGGATGGTCAAGTAGTTGGAGTAGCGTGCTCTTTGGGGGGCTACAAAAATTAACCACCTTCTTTTTGTAGATGACTACATAATTTTTGGAGGAGTAAACGGGGTGAACACTTCTGCGGTGAAGGACGTTCATCACAAGTACGAACTAGCTTCGGGACAGGCAATCAACTTTTAGAACTCGGTGATAACTTTCAGTCCCAATTTGAACCCCACGAGACAAGGTAGTATCATAAGTTCTCTGGATCTGCCGTTGAATGTTTCCCATAAATTATATCTCGGACTGCCATCTTTTGTTGGGCAGGATAAAAGGAGAGTTTTTGTCATATTCGAGAAAGGCTGTGTAAGAAGTTACAAATGTGGAAATCGAAGGTGTTTTCAATTAAAGGTAGAGAAATTTTGATAAAGGTTGTCGCCCAAGCTACCATTACGTACGCTATGAGTGTGTTTCAAATACCTTCAACTCTTTGTGATGAATTACAATATCCCTTATCTCTCGTTTTTTGTGGGATGGTGGATGTGAAGATAGGAAGATTCATTGAGTTTGTTGGGAAAAATATGTAAGCCAAGTTGGATGGAGGAATGGGTTTCATAAAGCCTTGCTAGCTAAACAAGGATGGAGGGTTCCTTGTTAATTTGGGGTAAGATGGCAAATCGGGAATGGCTGTGGGGTGAGAATTTTCAAGGATCCTTGGTTTGTTCGCCCTTCTAGGTTTCTCCCAATTACTGTGCCAAGAGAGGGACATGAGAATATGCTAGTGGAGGAGCTAATTAGGGACCACATGTGGGATAGGAGTTGGGTGGAGAGAATTCTCTGGAGTGTAGATCATGATGTTCTATACAACATTCCCTTATGTGAAGGAAATAAAGCGGACCAATTAGTATGGCATTTCGATGCTAAATGGGAATATAATGTTAAATCTGGCTATAGGATGATCATGAATCAGAAGTTTGGAGAAAGTCAATCTGGAGTTAGTGGTGATGTGGGTTGGTGGCACAAGTTATGGTCGGCCTGAGTCCCCAACAAAATCAAAATCCACTGTTGGCGGTCATATCATGATTACGGAGGAAAATCGCAATTGCCACAGGTTGTAGAAGATGTCAGGATGGTTTGGAGTGCTAGTTGTTTGTGGGGTCTAATGTGTAACCGTGGAAGAGGGCCGTTTAGTGCTATTTGCTTGTTTATGGCAGGCAAGTGCAATATTGAAAACTTTAATGTTTTCTGCTGGATTACCTGGAGTTTATGGTTGGCCTGCAACCAGTTTCTCTTTGAAGGCTGGGAAATGTAAGTAACGGAAATTCTGGAAAGAGCAGGTAGACTTTTGGCCGATTATCAATCATGCTATGGGATAGATAAGGCCACTCCTGTTCAGCAAGCAATCACACGCATGAGTTGGAGACCGCCAGCAAGTGGTTTGATCAAAATTAATGCGGACGCTGCGGTTAGGAGGGACAAGGAATATACTGGTATTGGGTTGGTTGCAAGAGACGAGTGTTGTCCTTGGTGCTTCTTCGAACCGGCTAGTTCGTTCTTTCTCAGTCCACCCAGCTGAATGCTTAGCAGTTCGCGAGGGGACAAGGTTAGCTCGCAAATGTGGCTTACGAAATTGGGTTATTGAGTCAAACGCAATCAATGTGCTTCAAGCTATCATTATGGCTGCAACGGCTTTTGAAGCTTCGATTATTGAAGATATTAGAGAAGCTTTTTTAATATACAGTGACAATATTTGCTATGGTTCTCATGATGGGAATTCAATGACTTATTATTTAGCTAATTACGCTTTTTTGTTAGATTATGATGTAACATGAACTGATTCTATTATCTGTCTCTTAGGATCAATTGTCAGACTTAATTTATGTTAATAAAGTGTTCTAAGCTTTTCCTTAAAAAATATATATATATTTTAAGACCTTATTATTTACTTTCACTTAATTTTATTAAAAAAAAAAAAAACTTTTTACTACAATTTCTCTTTTTGAATAATGGGTACCACATTTACTATTTTCCTTTTTAAATTCTCTTCATTTTTTTTCCCCATTACCAAACAACAACTCACCTTTTCTATTTTCACTCTAAAATCTCTTGACATTTTTTTTTTCTTCCAATTTTCATTCCTACCAAACGTAATGTTAACGATGATGAGAGATGCTTACTAATCTGGAGGTTACACTTTGGGAACGTGGAGTGGAGTGGAGTGGAGTGAAGCTCACGATGTTTGTTCCCTTTTTTTTTTTTTTTTTTTTTTAAGACGAAGAAGAAGACTTTTGGCCTTTAATTTACTAAAATTTGATTAAAGAAAATTCTAAAATAAAAGGAGTTAGAGACTCAAATTATGCAAATCGTGTTTTGTCTCAATATGAATGACCAAATTCCTACTACTAGTTTTTTGTTCTTGTTTTTGTTCCTCTTTTTTTTTTAATCGGAAAATAAGTAAATAACATTTTTTTAATAAATTATTGAAAAAATAGCATGATTAAAAAAATATTTAGAATAATTAGTATCAAATAACAAATTTATCAAGTGATTATTGTTGATATAATAAATTTTCTATTTATTTAATAAATTTGTTATTTATTTTAAATATTTTAACATCTTATTATTTACTTAATTATTTTTGTAAAAATATTGTTCTTTATAATTTTCATAGTTTTTTTTCCAGAGCAAATACTATTAGTTGAATTTTAATGTGTTTTATTATTTTTTTGAGTAAATGACCTGAATGATCATTGAACTCTTTATGAGATGACAATTTAGTCTATGTTTTTTTTTTAATTTTAATCGAAATAACCCTAAATTCTCTAAATATTAATAATTATAGTCATTTCTGTTCCAAATCCGTTAAATTTCTAACAGAATAAGTCATGTGACACATCACATAAGCTCAATTAACCATGAAAAGACAAAAATATCCTCATTCACACCAAAAACATTTAAAAAATAAAAATAAAAATAAAAAAAGAGGAGAGCCTCCTCCCTCCTCTTCCTCTCTCTCTCTCTCGACTGCCTCTCTCCCTCTCGAGGCAAAATCATTACCTAAAATATACTGAGAATCTAATTTACATAAATCATCTTAAACATTTTCCAAATCAATCTTCAACCTTTCTTTCTTGGCATTTAAATTCCTAAAATTTCTCTCTTTCTATTGCAATTCTGCCCACTTTATCCATGATTCTCTAAAACAAACATACATATATACATATATTTCTTGAAAAGAAAAAAAATGAAATTCCCAGGAGAAAGCAACAAACCTCGAATCAATCTATCGGCGTCTCTCTGGTAGTCATGCTTGTCCACTATTGATAAAGAAAAAGAATCTTCATTTTGCTCCAAATTCGGCCTACATTTCAGCAACCTCTTCTTCCTCAAAGTAACCCTTTCATACACAGATCCACCAAGAACACCCTCCTTCGCCACCACCGACAACGTGCTACTCAAAGCCTTCAAAGATTCCGTTCTCCTAGAAACGACGAGCTCTTTCCCACTGAGACTCCGGTCCCGTTGCACCGCTACGATAGCCGGAGGAACGGAGCATGGAGAGGAGACAAAACAAGGCCCTGAAGCCCAAAATGACGATGAAGCAGACGATGACGGAGTTGCCAAGGAAGCGGAGGGTGGAGCGCTAGCAAGAGAGGACAAGGCGACAGTTCTTGTCGATGGAGACGAGGGTGCGAAGGTTGGTGAGGGCATTGTCAGCGGAAGAGATGAGGCTAAAATCGCCGTTCACTGAATGTAGCCCCAAAACCTAGCCCGCCCGCCCCCCACCGCCGAACTCACCCCCATTTCTTCTCCGTCGCCGATCGCCGCCCCCTGCCGGTGTCATGATCTGGGTTTTGACTTTTGAGAAATGAAGAGAGAAAAAAAAGAGAAACGGGAGAGGGAGGAATTTAATGATTTTTTAAATTTTATTAAATTAATTATTGTTAGATTATTAAAATACGTTCAAAAATTAAATTATATATATCGCACATAATTCATTCAGTTAGAAATTTAACGGATTTGGACTAAAAGGACTATAATTGTCAACATTTATAGAATTTATGATCGTTTCGATCAAAATTAAAAGAATAAGAATTAAATATCACCTTATAAGGAGTTCAGAGATCATTTTGACAAATTATTATTATTATTATTTTTTTGCTAAAGTAAGTGAACATTTAATAAATTTCTTTGGTAAAATATACATAAAAGAAAAGGTTTCATCATATTTCTTTTAAAAAATTTGTTTTTGCGATGTAAATATAATATATTTTTTTCAATGATCTACGTGCTATTATCTTGCTGCAGAAACGTAAAATTTTCCCAAAATGTTATTAGCAGATTTTAAAAAATATTTGGAGCAAATAACTAATAAATCAAGTGAATAGTTTATTTGTTAACATGTAATTTATTTAAAACATTTACTATTTACCTAATAAATTTTTACTCACTTCAAATATTTTAAGACCTTATTATTTACGTTCAACTGATTTTATAAAAAAAACTATTTGCTATAATTTCTCTTTTTGAATAATGGGTACCACGTTTACTATTTTCCTTTTTTTAATTCTCTTCATTCTTTTTTTCCCCTCTTCCCGAACGATAACTTTCTTTTTCTATTTTCACTCTTAAAACCGTGAAAACATCTTAATGACACAAACTCGAACACCTCTTTATCAACATAACATAAAATTTTGTTATTTGACCAACATGACAAAAACTAAACACTATATTTTAAAACAAATTTAAAAAAGAATGAAATTACCAATAAGCCCCTACTGCACTCTAATATATTCAAACTTCACTTAAAATAAAAACTATCTGGAAACTTTGTCTCTTCCTCTCACTCTCTATCCATCAGGCTCGAGAAAATCAAACCCCACCCCCCCCCCCCCCCCCAAAACCGATTTTCCCTGTTCCCAAACGAATCTCTCTCCCTTTCTTACGTTGCAGACTCGAGAAAATACTCCCCACCGATTTCTCTCTCCCCAAACAATTCGTCTTCGTGGGCGTCATCGGAGATAGAGGTCACAAAGCGGCGGCGATTTCGGCTCGTGATGCGTGGAGAATAGAAGAGGTTTACCGATCTTCGCTCTAAGCTCACCGACTTCGCCGAATCTCTCGACTCTACAGCCAAATGCAATTAGGCCCCTTCTCTCAACATGGTGGTCTGTTCATCAAATTCTTTATGAATTCAAATAATTTAGCATCAAGATCTGTGTTTTTGTTTGCATTTTGATTTTGGAGTTCAATTAGCCTCAGGTATACATGTGTGTGTGGTCTGTGGGTGATTGTCTTTGTGTACGTGTGTATGTGTGGTTAATTTGCTTCTAGGAAGACTATTGTTCGTCTGTGTGTGTGTATTTAATTGTGTTGTGTGTGTGGTTAATTTGCTGCTCACTGGGAAGACCATTGTTTGTCGACTGTGCATTTATAGTGTGTGTTTTTAATTTGCTGCTCTGGAAGTGTGTGTGTGCAGTGGAAGTGTGATGGCACAATCTCAGATTTTGAGTAAAGGGAGCTCCAAAACAGAGGAAGAACACTTAGGTTCAAGCCTAGAAGAGGAATAAGAACAAATTGGCTCTGAAATTTCCTTTGTATTTCAAGGTCCAATAAAATCTGCCAACCCCAGCAGTTGTCAGCTGCTTAATAAGGCAAGCTAGATTGATAATACAATATCAGAATCCTAGGACACCTCAGCGAAATAAACAACAAAAAGTCCATATGCAGTAAACGACAACTAGCAAATTAATATCAGAGGAAATAAACGACAGCTTCATACTAAACCACGTAAAGTAAAATAGTCAAAGGAGCGAAAGTAGACTATGCAATAGCTGCTCCTACATCAAAGTGTAATTTAATTTGCTTCTGTGAAAGTATGTGTGCGTGTTTGTTGCTTTGTGTGTGTGTGTGTGCTGTGGAAGTGTTATTTCTTGCTTTGTGTTTGTCTGTTTATCTGTTGCTATGGAAGAGCGTTTAATTTGCTGCTATGGAAGAGTGTTTAATTTGCTGCTATGTAAGTGTGTGTGTGCAGTCTTAAGTATGGCGGCCAGGCCACTAATGTGAAGACAAGCCACTGATGTACCTAAAATGATGTTGAAGCTCACCCACTCCTTCTCAAGATCTTTAGATATTACCTTCAAAGATATTCACATTATGATTATTATTTTTTCTTAATGATAATTAGGTTTTTATTTTTAATCACAATTCATGTATCATATATCTTTTGTTCGACTGTGTCTTTCACAAATCCAAGTATTGTTATGACAGATTATTGTGACAGGTTCTATAAATCAAGTTTATTATCCTCTACAAAGGTATGCATCATTCTACAAGAGTAATAACTTTGTTATACCAAAATCTCTATTATGGTCTGAAACAGTAATTTCAAAAAAAGGAGCCAGAATTCTAAATTATTAATAACTACATATTCTATCAGAATTCAAAATATATTATGTAAGAGTAATAATTTGATTCTATCAGAATCTCTATTATATTCTGCAAGAGCAATTTCAAAAAAAGGGACTGGAATTTTAACGTATTAATAACTAGATATTCTACTAGAATTCAAAATATATACTTCAAGAGTAATAATTATATTCTACCAAAATCTCTATTATCCTCTGCAAGAGTAATTTCTTCAAAAAAAAAAAAATAGAATTATAACGTATTAATAACTACATATTCTATCAGAATTCATAATACATTCTGCAAGAGTAATAACTTTATTTTACCAGAATCTCTATTATACTCTGCAACCAAAATTCTAACATATTCATAGCTACATATTATTCTACCAGAATTTATAATATATTATGCAAGAGGAATAATTTTATTTTACCAAAATCTCTATTATACTCCTCTACGAGAGTAATTTCCCAAAAAAAAAAAAAAAAAAAAATCTAATATCTAAATAACTAGATATTCTACCAGAATTCATAATATATTCTACAATAGTAATAATTTTTTCCGACCAGAATCATCAAGAGTAATTTCAAAAAACTTTATTCTACCAAAATCTCTATCATATTCTACAAGATAATTTCAAAAAGGAAGAGTATATAAACTACGCATTCCATCGAAATTCAAAAAACAATTATATTGCAAGACAATATACATGACCAACTAATAGTACATAACCATTCATATCAGCACAAAAGAACTTGAAACAAAATACTTCAAGAATCAAAAAAGAACTCGAAGCAAAATACTTCAAGAATCAAAAAGCCATTGGAACAAAGTATCACACCAAAAAAAAAAAAAAAAAAAAAAAAAAAAAAAAAAAAAGAAAAAAAAAATTCCCAATACAAATCTAAAACATCAAGACACAAATGGTTTTAGATTCGACATCAAACATCAGACTCCTAAGATTCGTCAAATGGTTTGAACTTCACACGATAAATTTTGCAGCACCTTTCATCATCACTCTCATAAGCCAATGCTGACTTCTTTACCACATGAACATAAAGCTCCAGTCATCTTCTCTTGAAAAGCGGCCATATTAATCTTTTTGCGAGCAATCCAAAGTCATCAAATGCATCAAATATTGCATCCATTGGCGTAAGATTTTTAATCTTCATATCTGTTATTTCAAGATTTTCAAAATAGAATCATCTCCTAATTCCCAAACATGACAAAAACTAGAAGGAAATATCAAACAAAAATAATTGTACCTAAAGCAGCAACAGATTTATCATTGAAATACTTTTCCGGGAAAATGCCTCTAATGTAGATGATATTTAATATAGAAATTTGGGGAAGGTTCCTTGTCTGATCTCAGATAAAGTGAAAACAAACAGATTTAAACCTCGTTTTACAAGCGAATATTTGGTTATCAGAAGCTAGAAGAATCTTATATAAGATTTTACAAATGCGATGGTGCTCATGAGAATTTTTAGCCGTTCTTAAACCAAAATTACATCATGCGTTCAGCATAAACCACAACTTTGTAATTTCATGGAACAGAGCAAAACTTCATGAAATCGAACAGCAAGCTTGACTTCCACGAAATCATCAAAACTATTTCGTGAACAACTAATAAATAAAATTAAAGAGACGAAACAACTAGTACTATATCTAGAGTACGTACCTTTAAGGCATCTCGCCTATCCCTACTAAATAAATACGTCACTATTGTTTTTTTTTTTTTTTAACCAATCACAATTTAATCATATGAAATTTGATTAAGAAAGCATTGCAATTGTGATATTTACAATTTTTCCAAGTGTAAATATTGGAAAAGGCCTAGCTAACTTTGAGTGGTTAATACCAATATTTTAGGTGTTTTTGCTTGAAATCTAAACTAAGATAAGAATACAAGCTAGTTTTTTTTTTTTTTTTTTTGATGTACTGTGATGATCATAATTTATACAGACCGTGGCTCCCTTTGGACAATCGGAGACAGTAGCTTTGCAAGCCCACAAGGCAGCTCCTCGAGCATCGAGTGCGCCACCAACTATAGAAACGCCGCTAACTGTATGAAAGCCAAGCCAATTATCGGCTTTGCCAGGGATTCGGTAGTCTGGAGGGGCAACTAGAGTGCCATCAATCTGGAACATAATGTGAGGGCTTTTTCAGGGACCTTTGAAAGCTAGAGGGCCAAGCCGATACCTTCCTTTCGGGACAAAAATAAGCGGGTCATCGTCGGAGGCGCACGCTGTGGTCCATGCATTGAGGAAGGCTTGGGTTGAATCCTTAACACCATTGGGTTTAGCTTCAAATGTTATAACGTTAATTGTATTTAAAGCTAATAAGGTGTTTAAGAGAGTGTTTAGAATAATAAACATTAGAACTATGAAAACACGAGTAGTAAAGTTTTTGGCCATATACTGGGTACTAAATATAGATAGATAGGTAACTAGCTAGTTAAGTAGTGTAAAATGAGAATGGAATGTATATGTTTATTTACACACACACACATATGTATGTTCTATATGTGTGTGTGCTGGATATAAATTAAAAGCAAATTAATAAGAGGTTTTTATGTGTTGCATGCATGGTTTGAGGTTTAAGAAGGCACGTGATGAGGATTCCCGTACACATTTGTAGACCACTCTTTGTGTGATCATTCTGTGTTTTACTTAGCTCCTAATTCATGTACAAATTCTATGGCTATACTATTTTATACATATAAATATAATATTGCTTATTTTTTCACCTCAAAGCTATTACTTTCTTTCTATATGTGTGTGTGTGTGTGTGCATTTTTGCATCAATAATTAATTCACGATATAATGCCAGTACTTTGATGACTTCTTGATTGTAGCTCAAATGGGCTGCCAAAGTCTCAAACATTTTGTTTTTGTTTTGGCAATGGTTTTGATTTTGGTTTGTTTGTTTGTTTGTTCGTTTTGTTTTGTTTTTTTTTTTTTTTTTTGTAATCATTAATTTGAGCTGGAAATTGATGATGATGACGACGAGATATCTTTAATTTTGGTGATCAAGTATAAAATAATTTAAAACAAAATTTGTCATTAAGCATTATCTTAATTTTCGCTACTTGATGTATGCCCACACAAGAAAAATGACATTATTATTATTATTTTTTATGAATAAAAAGGGTATTGTTAGACTGTTCAGTAAATATACCCTGCATGCTAGCCAATTATTCCTTGTTGTTTAATAAAGCTGTTAGTAATTCACGCTTGTCTTCATCATCTCACTTGTAGGGATTTATTATCTATTATTTTTTTTTTTTTCTAAAAAAGGGAAGTTTAACATGTGGTTTGTGTGATTTTCCCTCAGTGGGGGTAAATAACACAAGCTGTTGGATGTCGGCTTGTGATCGAACAATAGCGGAAAGATGGACTCACAAGGATAAATTAAAATGCAATGTTTCCGAAAACATTTCATATAATCTGAACCATCCAATCTTTCTCCATCGATGACAGAAAAAAAGCATCCCTACAATAGAATTACCCTTTAAGAAGTGTCTATTTTCATATCTTTGATCTACTTGCACGTATATTCATAACATTTCATAATACTTTACAATACACTACGTAGTCCTAAATCAAAGTTCTTTAGATTATCTGCAAGTATAAACTGTTCTATGTACCTGGAACTTTTAATTAACAGTTTTTCTTTTTTTTTTTTTTTTTTTTTTTTGGTGTAAGAACGTGGTAGTGCTTGAATTGATTTCTTAAGGCATACACTTTTTTAGGGGTGCGCTACTCAAATTCCTCTTAATTCTGTAATATAGTAGCTCATATTTGTCATTCATGTGAAACTGAACAACAACATAACTACGTTGAATCTTTCACTCTTAAGATTTTTTTTTTTTTCTAGGCTTTTTACATGACGCTTCTTTTTACTAGCCAAAGTGACTTGTGAATTTTAATAGACAAAACTTCAAATTGAAAGAATTTCTAAAGCACCCTTTCCATTGAAAAATAAAACAAACAAAAGGAAGTATTACAGCCATAGTATCTCACAATTTCACCTTAAAAAAAATAAAAATAAAAATAAAAATAAAAACACACACACACACACACCTTTCATCCTCCAAGAGAAATTACGAACATTTAGTAAGTTGACATTATAATTAAACAAATAAGTTTTCATCCGTCCTTATGTCTTAACAAACAATAAAAATATTATGTTAATCCTCTCTATTTTTTACATTTTCTACTCTTCTAACTGTATTATTGTCCCCACCATGGTTCAATATATTATCAATATTTCACCAATTTTAGTCAAAATTTTGGTTTTGGAAGGTCAAAATATCTTTTGGATAGCCAAAAATAAAAAATAAAAAAAAATCTTTTTTTTCTCAGATATCGATAAAAAAAATCAATAAATATCAGTTGAAATATCGTTTTCGTTAATCATAGTGTCATTCATGCCAATTTTTCAGAATAATTTTCGAGATAATTTTAGAAAAAATATCAATAATTATGAAACTTTCAATCATGGATATACTTTCATTATCTTTTTATGTTATCTATAGTTTTCAGTTTAAATATTTATTTTGATCCCCTAGTAATTTATCTTTTGAGCAAAACAAAACAAAACAAAAATCTAAGGTTTAAAAAAAAAAAAAAAAAACCCAAACGAACAAACAAACAAACCCCAAAAAGAAGCAAAGAAAAATAAAGGAAATAAATTCAAGCTCAAGACTGCTGACATTTGATAAAAGATAGTTTTTATGAGTTTATCAATGAATTTAAAGATGTCATTATATAGCAGCTTCTCCTATATTGGGTTCCTCATGTTTGTTGTCCTTATAATCATTGAGTTCGATAATTATGATGGACATAGAATTTTAAATTATCCTAATCCGAGCATCCGTCCACCATGTCAAGTAAACAATTGGGAAAATCCAGTTTCTTATTCATGAAAATACAATGGGAAGATATCAACAAACTTCAATGTGACAAACTCATTATTTTATTCAATACGATTCTAAAAACATGTCATGACGTCTATACTCTCTGTACTACTTGAATCAAGAGGGCATTCTATTTATGTTTGAATCTCATAAAACTTCCTTCTGATATTAATATCTGTAACTTATACAATGTTTCTCAAGTAAAACTAGTTCAATTATCCTGTCAACATTGTTACTATCCCAAACATTAGACAAATGTATTAGTGCAAATTTTCTTAATTTCTATAATTTTCTTATTTTCAAATAATTTGAAAAGCTATATTCCACGGATATTGATATTTTCATCCCAACAACCCGAAAGGAAGAAAAGGAGAGAGCAAAATCATAATTAAACCTCGTCCCATGAAGTAACACATTACATATAAAAATAAAAAATAAATAAAAATAAAAATAAAAGGAATTGGGAGCCAAAACATTATATCATATTCAGTACAAAAAAGACCTCGAATTCCAGTCTAGGCAAACAATACTTAGTTAGCAATTTGGTATTAAACGACCACAAACAAAAGAGAACTGATAAATATGTTTCTTAGCGGAATAACATTACGTACTTCACAATTATCAGAGAAAAAAATTAAAATTAAAAAAAAAAAAAAGTACATACTTCACTCAATTGGGATTCTGTCCACACTATCATTAAAACATGAGTAAAAGACAAAATCTTGTACAATCCTATTTGTTGCTTCATGTATTTGCCTCTTCTGCACACTTTAACTTAAAACCAGCCCCAAAGATTACACTGAGATCGCATTGACAGAAATGAATTGGCACCATAAGCAACAGGCGTAAGGCGAAACTTGGCAAATGCCTAGAAGGAAACTCATCGCCTTTTTTCATATATTTACATCAAGACACAAACAGAAAGTTGATGTTTGACCTAACTCGAGAATCCTTCAACTGACCTGTTTAGACTCGGAATAAGTTGCAGTACTTTTTCAGCTAGATGCTTCAAGGATTGTGCAAGCTTTTGAGGTGATCGGCAACATTCTTTATGTGGTCAACCACATCGTGGGAACTGCTAAGTTGTTGAAAATCAGATCGGTGAAGGACAGTCCCTTTGATTTGCCTCGAGCTGGCTCTAGATCATTTTGTTTCTTTTTCGATGTAAAGCAGTGGCGTACATGAACAAGGTGATTTCTTGACTCAGTTGTGTACCTCCCACGCACCTTGACCACCATGATAACTTCTTTGTCTCTGGCATCTTCGCACCAGGAGTTTAGCGGGACACCATCAACAAACTCTTCCAGTGTTTGGAAGTCCTCGTGGTGAACCGACACCTCGGCAATATGATCTGGCCTGATAATTCCACTAGCTTGAGTAACCTAAATGAAAGAAAAAACCAATTTTTTTAATGAGAAATATCAAGATATCAAAACAAAAACAGAACAACAGAACCGAAGAGAGAACAATTAACAGGCTCGCAGTACTTTCCAAGATTTGTTCGCTGAGCATTCTGATACTGGGGATGAACGACTATCACGATATAATATTCTATCACACCAAGCTGGAATGCGGTTCTTTTCACCAGAATCATACCCCACAAAAGATGAATTACAAAAGTTTAATAACTTTCATAAGCTTTCGATCATGCTCAGCGAACAAATCTCGGAAAGGACTGTGAGTCTGTTAATTGTTAAGAAACTATTCTCCCCCGAGAAGATTTTGAAAAATTTCATAAACACACAAAATAGTTACAAAACAACCTCAAACAATCTAATTAGTAACCGGTTCGAATCTATTCTAATATGTTTTTGAACCTTGTGATAATGCCAGATCCCTACATGCTAAAATATACCTGCTAAGCCAACTTGGTGTCTTGCAAACTTGAATGTGGGAGGAAACTTTATGACAGCTTCCCACATTCCTTGAAAGACGTTTCCAGCTTCCATTTCTGCTCGAAGCTGATCCCTTTGTCTAAGCCAATCAAAGCATCTTTGTGCACAAAATCCCTAGCTTCGTCATAGGACATAACATCAAGTCGATAATTAAAATCCCCAAGAAATGTCACCATGTCAGCCTCTGATAATTCAGGAATGCCTTCAGCTAATTCAGGAATGCCTTCAGCAGAGTAGGTAGTACCAGCCTGTGAAGAAAATAATGTGCCTAGTCAAAACAAATAGAAGAAGCTTGCCTCCATTAAAAATAACTAAGATCAAATGAGCTGGCTTTAGTCAATGCATATACGTACATTTGTATTGCGTAGCATCTGAGCAGCAGATGTAGTGCCAGCTGCAACCGAAAGGACCAATGGCAATCCAGGTCTATAAACAAGCCAAAATAAATACATTGAGAAGGCAAGTGAACAATACAAGAACAGGTACAGCAGTGTACCAGCAGCAGCAGTGAAAAGATTGGTCGGTCTGCTGAAGGTCATCGTTCGATATACATGATCAAAGTCTGCATTCCAGCGATTGACTGCCTCTAGATGTGCAGCAAAGTGAGTTAACAAGGCACATTATTCTGTCGTACACTATAACCCTCAAACCAACAGCTCCCTGCACAGCAAACATTTAGCCACATCAATTTCCATTTGGAACAGTCCTCATATGAACATGAATCAACATTGAAGCCGTATCAAACCACCTTCAGGAACTAAGCAGATATATCGATGCCCCCTACCCACACCAAAAAAAAAAAAAAAAAAAAAAAAAAAAAACTTAATCTTCTATTCTTCCCGTCATCTCTTTGGCATTAAGACGGCACTAATCGATTAGGCAGACAAATAGCTGTAGATGACATTAAGACGGCACTAATCGATTAGGCAGACAAATAGCTGTGCTTCATACGATAATAGCAAATAATTATAAAGGAGACTCAAAGCAACCCACCAAGTTAAGTTCAGACTTTTAGTTTCATTGAATATAGTTTGACACTTTGATCTCAAAAGGCAAAATGCCTAGCGGAAGACAAAGTAATGCTCGAAAAAAAATTCTTATTTTGTGCCATCGTCTTTCTCCTCCCTGGGTATGCCTTCACATGAATGAAAGGAACAAAATTGTGCTATCACAATCATAAAGAGGGAGCCTCACCTTATTACCAATAGCACACCCAAAGCCACATGGAACCGCTGCCGCGTCAACATCCCCTACATAAGCTCTAAGATCATTTCTCACCCTAAAAGATGAAATTTAACAATCATTTACCAGAACCTCAAAAAAGGATAAAGTCCGTAGAAAGCTTCCAAAAAGGTGGTCAAACAAAAATGTAAATGCATGACTATTAATAAAAACAAAAAAATTAAATCAAATTAATAAACTTTTCAAGTGCCCTACCCTGATCTCCAAAATATTCTTGTCAAGGCTGAAACAAAATATTACAGCATTTCACACATTATTTCTAATAAATTGAAGTTACAGGCTGCTTAAGACAAGTAAATATTCTATTAAAGGCAATGATAAAGGGTTTTGTTTATGTGACGTTGAACAATAGCAAATATTTCATTCCAAGAAAAGTACTGACCATGCAGCAATAAGCAAGCCTGCTAATTGTCTAGAACCAACGCGATCAAACGTTGATCCTTCATCCAATGTTTTGCCTATCATCTCCAGCCACCGCTGCCCAACAGAACTTCCCTCAAGACCTACCTACAGTTAAAAGAAAACAAGGAAGTTTATAATCGAGAAAAACAGCTGTTCAAGAACTAAGGAGAAAAAATAGAAATAAACGAGCCATATCTCGTCAGAACGTCATATTTTGATTCCTTATATTTAAGGAGAGCCATTTCATGTTTATAAGAGACATTCTTCTCTCATTTTTATTGCCTAATAAAATGCTTATCAGGTTCCCAGTCTTTGGTATTCAAATTCTTCACAGTTCTACTACATGTTAACTTGCATGATTAAGAGTGTTCATGTTGCCATTTGACTAGGAAAAACTGCCTGTTATAAATTCATGAAAGTTTTGGCAGAACATACAGTCTCTTTAGCTGCAGACATAGTGAGAAAACCAGCACCCATTTCAACTTCTTGTAGCCCGACAACAAAAATGCTGACATCAGAGGTGACGGAACCTAGCCAGGAAATGAGCAAGTCATGAGACACTCTTCCTTGTCCAACATTCCGTGTACCAGTCAAAATTTTCAAATTCTCTATCCTTGTATACAGAAACTCTCTTCCAGCCAACTCTGAACGCACTATACCATTCCATCCGCATATACCACCATGGTTTGCCAAGGTGAATATATAACCTGCTCCTGCAGTCATTTTTATCACAGGACTGCTGTGAGCTACCCATCCTCCAAGCATATTACCCTCGAGGTCAAGTACCTGGACGGTACCACTTAGACAACCCACCCATATTCGCATACCAAAAGTACAAAGGCATTGAACAGCAGAAGGATGATAATGGAAATCTCGCATACGATTGCCATTCCTGTCCCACTGCACAAGCAAGCCACTTCTACACCCAGTCCAAACCATACCATCTATAGTCATCACCAGTGCTTCAGTTCTTCGATTATCATCTCCAAAGGCGCCCTTTGCTGCAACTCAGTGAACAGCATTGGCCACTCCCACTATAGCATTGCGTGACCACTGGAAGAATCCAAAGGAATTTTGCGTTTTCTCTTTCTTCAACCAGGAAAGGACTTCCACAGAGATGTCCTGAACAGACGATAAGTCCACTCGATTCTCCAGCTGACCATCTGTATTGAAAACTTTCAGTAACTCTCTCGTACGAGAATCCCTGCAACATAACAACTAGTATAATAAATAAAATCTATTGCCTAGGATATGCCTACACTTACAAAAATGCAAAACTTATTATTTCATGTGAAGCATTAATGTCCTCTTAAAATACAGGTGAACACATAAGGCACGAAGCACATATTCATCCAAAAATTACAAGGAACTTTTAATTTTCTTTCTTTTTCTTATTTCTTTCGGTTGGTACAAAGAATCACACAATATATATATATGGTTAAGAAAGAAACATCAAAAGTCCTTGCCTTTGGCTGAGATACAATTTGCATGCTGATGACAAACTGAAGGCAATATGTAAAAGATTGAATTGACAATGACACTAATTATCACATATAAGTTCAAATCAAACGGACTTCATATTTGAATCCAGGGAAAATATGATTTTTACTCAAAAAATGCACAAATAAAACATATTGGAAGTAACAAAAAATAATATTGAGAATGTAGGCATACCAAAAGGCAAACGATAAATAGCCAGCACTCCAAACTGTTGCTCTAGTATTATCTGACAACAGGTATTTGACATCCAAATTTAATGTGTAGTACTATATCCATTTACAGCAACTTGGCTCCTTGGGTCAATGAACGATCTCTCTATTAACATTGCAGCCATGGGCCTTTCTTCGGCGGTTAAAGAAAGAGATCTTTCAATAGCTTCCCAAGGCCATGTTTTAATCACACTGACCTCTGAAACGGACCACAGGTCTCCTGAATAAGAAAAGAAAAACAGAAAGCATCAAGAAACTGTTGACATGCGTCATAAAACATGCTTCAGAAAATTATTGAACATGCATCTTTACATGAATAAGAAGGCACCAAGAACAGCATTTTTTCACTTTCCTTTATTTACTTTTCTTGGGTCATACGCGTTTGGCTTCAACTGTGCTAGTCTCTACTAATACATGAAAATTCCAGCTCTTTACATGTAATGTCCATAGTTGAGAAACACCAAGAACCTTTTGTTTTATTTTTTATTTTTTTTAAAGATCTTCCTACATCTTATATATAAACGCTGGTTTATCAAGAATATGCAAGAAAAGTACTTCGAATTGTTGATTTATCACCAGAGATGGCTTAGAGCAAATAATTTATTAGCAAATGGATTTGTCCATTCTAATACTCCATCTGAGAGTTATCAGCATTTATCAAAATTGTTCCTATCCAACAGAATGCTATTGGATCATACGACAAAGACATTGTTGAGAAAAAAGATGGCTTTTCTTGGATCAAATGGTTGTTGCTATCTGCTACAATAGCGAATCATTAGTTTAACTGAATAACTATATAAAATAGATAGACGTTTCTCTTCGTCTCAGGTTGACAGATCTTCTAAATTGAAAGATCCCCTACTATGGATAATACATTTTCTGGTTCTAATTGTTTTGTTCTGAAGCAAAGAAATCCACTGGGCGGTTTGGTATGGGTTTAATTGGAGTCCCACAGAGGATTTTGAATCCCTCGCCTTATTCATCCCCTCTTGGAATTCCTCCTACCAAAATAACTATAAGTCCAAAAATCCATCCATCTAATATTTCAACATTTCCTCCCAAACAAACAAGGCCTAAAGTAAATTATTTTCTATTCAATGTAACTACTCCAAAATCCAATTCCATTTAAAATTCTTAGCAACAAAAGCAACATATCTAAAAACATAATGATAATCAGAGCCATCAAGTGACAGAGAAAATTTTATAAAACTCTTTCTTCTATGTCTCTGGAATTGCAAAATTTAATTCTTTCGATTCTCATAGCAAAATGTAAACGGGCAACCAAACAAACAAAACTGACCATAAGCTGTGATAACGAGGGAAAGCACGGGGGCTTTTTGAGCCAGCCACGACAAGGCCTCCTTGAAAGCATCGCCATTTTCGTCCGTTCTCCAACACCTGATTCTCCCATCCCTATGCCCACTCCACACCACCCTCGCCCCCTCATCCGCCGCCAGACACAGAGCCGGCGACGTCCCTAGCGACTCCTCGAACGGCACCGCATCCTCGTGGTCGTCGCCTTCCCCGGCGGCGGCGTAGAGATCGGTCAGCTCCCACCGGCGGAGACCACACTCGGTGGCGGCCCAGAGATGTGAGTTCGTGGCGGCGATCGAGCGGAGGAAACGGCCGATCTGAGCCTCCCGGAGAGGGTGAGGCCTCACCTCCAGGCTGAACGGCCGGTGAGGGTGCACGGTGGCGCGAACAGGCAAGCGGAAGATGCCGGAGCCACCGCCTCGGGCGATGAACTCCGGGAGAAAATTCGGACGAGGAACGACGTCGGTAGGGAAGGAATTGGAAGGTGGAGAATGGTGAGGGGTGAGGGAGAGCTTGCGGTCGAGAAATTGGAGCATGTAGTCTAGGCGCTTGGAGGCGGACTCCATGGAAGAAGAGTCGCCGTTCTTGAGGAGGTCTTGCTCGTCTTCTTCGTCATTGGAGGAGTCGATGAAGCGGCGGTCGGAACTGGAACGGAGATTGGTGGTGGTAGCGGAGCCGATGCCAGTGCCGGTGCTGGTGGCGGAGGTGAAGAGGCCTAAAACATCGTCGTTTGGGTCAGGTGGACACATGAGAGAGAGAGAGAAGAGGATGATAGGGCGAGAAAATCTAGGCAAAAAGGAAATTACTCCAGTTTCTGTCTGTGTATATGACTTATGGGCGTGAATTTTACGTTGAAAGACAGATAATTGAAAGAAAGAAAGACAGATAATTCAATAGGATAAGAATACGGTAAAGATTCTTTTATATAATTATTCATAGGTCTTCTCTGTAGACCATTTATATTAGATTCATTGAGTGAAATATTATATATATGATAACTATGGTATGCACTAGCTCATATTATAATAGACTAAAAAATTTAACTAAATTGAAAAATACCCATTATCCCATTATTCACCCACGTTCTGCCCTCCAATAACCTCAAATAGGGCTTCACGGACAGCCCCACTATTGTCGTTGACCCACTAGCCTTGTTGTTCAATTACAGCACAGATCATTGAGCATAAAGGTAGAGTAGAGAAATCTCTTGATGAAACGGCTACGACGAAATGAGGGAGGGAATACTGATGCCTACGACGCAGTCTCCACCGATCTCAAGTCCGCCGAGCAAGGAGTCTCTCTGCCTCCTCACTGCCCTCTGCGGGGCCCTACCCTAACACAACAGCACCCACCTCACCAAGAACATCGCTCAAGATAGAGAGAGGAGGAGGCGGTGGCGATGGGTCTTCCCATGGAAGCGGGGAGGCTCGGTCCAGCCTTTTTGGGCAAACCCAGTTGCCAACAATGGGTCTTCCCTTCGAACAACGGCTTCACGAATAGCCCCACCACCACCATCAACCCACCGCCCTTGCCGTTTAAGTGCAATACAGATCGCCGAGCATAAAGCACGACTAAGAAACATCCCAATGAAATAACATCGAGGATACAACGGAGGGAATCCCAATGCCTACTGACGCGGTCTCCACCGATCCCAAGCCCACTGGGCAAGGAGTCGCTCTACCTCCTCCAAACCCGTTGCGAGAGGCCCACCCTGATGCGATGGCAACCTAGTCGCCGACGATGGATCTCCTATTTGTTTTCTCAGAATTTTTTTAATCAGATCAGATTACATTTTTTTGTTGAAGAAAAAAATGTAAATCTCAAATAAAATGAAAGATTATGTATATATGAGACTATATTAACATTCGATGCACCTTATATCATAGTCATTTACTTTCTTATGTGATCATTTTTAACCATTAGATGGATTACTACAAGTAGTTACTTTGAATCACAAATGAGTAATTCAGTTTATTTTTAATCATTAACTTGTGCATTTCATGTGTCATTTTTCATTAAGAATTAAATAAAAGAGAAACCGTTGAGAAAGTTCTAAAATTTAGGAAACTGATGTTACAAATTAAAATTTCAGATACCTATTGTGATAAGGTTTGAAATTAAAGGACAAAAAAAAAAGGATTTATTGATTAAAAAAATAGTAAGGCTGCAGTAAAATACTTGTTATATACCCTATCAATAGAGCTCATTTTTAAACCGTTAAGATATAATCAAACGGTTGAGATGTTGATTGTGCATTATAGTTATAATATACCTTACTTCTAGGGGTGACAATTCGTATTGCGTGTCGGGTTCGTGTCGTGTTAGAGCCGTGTCGAAATTTTTTTCTCCGAACCCAAACATGACCCACAACCCGAAAACGACTCGAAACCGTGACACGAACACGATACGAACCCGTAACAGGTTGACATGACACGAACCGAACTTGACCCGCGACACGAACAATCCAAAATTGACACGCGACACGAAATTCAACACGCGACACGAAAATCAACCTGCGATCCGAAATCAACTCGAAATTGACCCGAAATTAAAAAATTGACACGAAATTGACACGAAACTGACATGAAAATTAACATGAAATTGACATGAACATTGATCCGAAATTGACATGAAAAAAAACGTGTTATGTTCAGGTTCTGCGAGTCCAACCCGAACACGACCCGTTCTTTTCCGTGTCAATTTTCGGGTGACCTGAAATTGACCCGACCACTATTTTTTTCTAACCCGAACCCGTGAAATTCGTGTCGTTTTCGAATCGTATCGTCGTGTCGCGATCCGTATTGCTAACCCAACTTACCTCATACTAGTATAGACTAAAAAAATTTAAAAAATAAAAAAATAAAAAAAACTAAAACACCCTCTGACGGTGATCCAGTCCCCATGATGTCGGCAACCCCCTCCCCCGACACCAACGAAGCCCAGCCACCTGCCCACGACACTGGTGACCCAGTCCCCACCCCCCGACCGGCGACCTTCACGCACCCCCTCCCACTTTACGACGAGACCCTCCTCTCGAGGCCCACGACCCAACTTCCCTCCCCAGACGTCGAGCCCTCCCTCCGACCCCAACGACAAAAACCTCCCCTCCCCCTCCCCCTACCTTCCTTTCGGTAAAGGTGGATTTTTAAATTTTTTTTAAAATTTTTAATTTCTTAATCAAATACTATTGTAAGAAAAAGTATATGATAATTACCATACACAAAAAAACATTTCAGTCATTTGATAATATTTGAATTATCTAAAAAAAGTTCTACCGATAGAGTATATAAAAAGGGCTCTATCACATATTCTTCCTAAAAAAAGATAGGATTTAGATTTATATACTTGTGTGTGTTTTTGTCTAACTAGGATCGTGTATAAATGAGGATCTTTTAACCAACCCCTCTACGGCACATTTGAAACTAACTATTACACTTTGGGAATGTGGAATGGAGTGAAGCTCACGATGTTTGTTCGGTTTATTTATTTATTTATTTATTTTAAAGAAGAAGAAGAAAAAGAACACTTTTGACCTTTAATTTACTAAAATTTGATTAAAGAAAATTCTAAAATAAAAGGAGTTGGAGACTCAAATTATGCAAATGTGTTTTGTCTCAATATGAATGACCAAATTTCTACTACTACTTTTTTTCTTTTTGTTTTTGGCTTTTGTTTTGTTTTGTTTTTTGTTTTTTTTTTTCCCCGGGAAAAGAAGTACTAAATAGCGTTTTTGGATAAATTATTGAAGAAATAGCATGTTTAAAAAAATATTTAGAATAAGTAATATCAAATAATCAAGTAAGTAATTGTTGTTTATATAATAAAATTTCTATTTACTTAATAAATTTATTATTTATTTTAAATATTTTAACATCTTAATATTTCAATAATTGTTTTTTGTGAAATAATAATCCGCTGTAATTTTCCTAGTTTTTGTAGAGCAAATACTATTAGCACAATTTTGATGTGTTTATTTTTTCCTTTTTTATTTTTGCTAAAAAATTTATTTAGTAGAATATACATAAAAGAAAAAGTTTCATTATATTTCTTTTTTTTTTTTTTTGCAATGTAAATATAATATTTTTTTAATGATCTAAAATGCTATTATCTTACTACAGAAACGGAGAATTTTTCCAAAATGATATTAGCATATTTTAAAAAATATTTGGAGAAATAACTAATAAATCAAGTAAATAGTATTTTTGGTTAACATGTTATATACTTAAAAAAATTTACTATTTACCTAATAAATTTTTATTCACTTCAAATATTTTAAGACCTTATTATTTACTTTCACTTAATTTTATAAACAAGCTATTTACTATAATTTCTCTTTTTTGAAGAAGGGTTAATTTCATTAATAGCACTTTTAGGATAAATTATATTAAATACATCACCACTTTTTTTTTTTAGTTCTAGCACTGCCATATCAGTTTTGTGGGGCCCAACAGCATTAAATGTATGCAAATTTCCAAGTTTACCCTCATCTCCCTTACATGCCCCTAAAAAATTTTCAAACCAGCATCTACAGTGCTTTAGAGAGAGAAACTGAAATCTAGAGAGAGAAAGAGTTGCAACCGGCCGGAACCGCTCGGAAACCGTTCGAAACCATCACGAAAGCCCTCTATAAACTGCTTGAAAGTCTGTGAACATCGGAAAATCTTCAAAAACTACCCATGTCGAAAGCCACGAAATTGACTGCGAAAAACATTACTCCCGAATGTCTGCTTAAAATACATAAAGTTAGTATTTTTATCTGATTTTTTAACATAAAATTTAGTGTTTTGGTTTATATAAATATTTGGGTGGTCATAACAGTTATGACCTCTCTCCATATCATGAACAAGAGTAACGGTCACAACTGTTACGATCGGGTGGTCATAACAGTTATGACCTCTCTCTATATAGTGAACTAGAGTAACGGTCATAATCATTATGATTGGGTGGTTATAACGGTTATGACCCGGTCATAACGGTTATGACCGCTACTATATATAATGAACTAGAGCAACGGTCATAACCGTTATGACCACCCGGTCATAGCGGTTATGACCGTTGCTCTAGTTCACTATATATAGTAGCGGTTATAACTGTTATGACTACCCGGTCATAACGGTTCTGACCGTTACTCTAGTTCACTATATAAAGTAAAGTAGCGGTCATAACGGTTATGACCGTTGCTCTAGTTAACTATATATAGTAGCGGTCATAACCGTTATGACCACCTAATCATAACGGTTATGATCGTTACTCTAGTTCACTATATAGAGTAGAGTAGCGGTCATAACCGTTATAACCACCCGGTCATAACCGTTATGACCGTTACTCTTGTTCTCTATATAAAGTAGCGATCATAACCGTTATGACCACCCAGTCATAACGGTTATGACCGTTACTCTAATTCATTATATAGAGAGAGGTCATAACTGTTATGACCAACCGGTCATAACAGTTGTGACCGTTACTCTTGTTCATAATATGAAGAGAGGTCATAACTGTTATGACCACCCAAATATTTATATAAACCAAAACACTAAATTTTATGTTACAAAATTAGATAAAAATACTAACTTTATCTATTTTAAGCAAACATTTGGGAGTAATGTTTTTCTCAGTCAATTTCGTGGCTTTCGACATGGGTAGTTTTTGAAGATTTTTCGACGTTCACAGACTTCCAAGCGGTTTATAAAGGGCTTTCGTGGTGGTTTTGGACAGTTTTCGACCGGTTCCAACCGGTTGCAACTCTTTCTTTCTCTAAATTTCAGTTTCTCTCTCTAAAACACTGTAGATGCTGGTTTGAAAATTTTTTAGGGGCATGTGAGGGAGTTGAGGGTAAACTTGGAAATTTACTTACATTTAATGCTGTTGGGCCCCACAAAACTGATGTGACAGTGTTAGAACTGAAGGAAAAAAAGTAATGATGTATTTAATATAATTTATCCTAGAGGTGCTATTAATGAAATTAACCCTCTGAAAAATGGTACCACACTTACTATTTTCCTTTTTAAATTCTCTTCATTCTTTTTTTCCCCTCCCCCTCTTACCGAACAACAACTCACTTTTTCTATTTTCACTCCTAAAATCTCATGACGTTATTATTATTATTATTTTCCGTTTTCGTCCCTACCAAACGTAATGTTAATGAGAATGAGAGATGCTTACTAATCTGGAGGTTAATATATCAATAACTTTTTCAACCGAAAAAGGCATGTAAATACGATCACAAACTACCTTACACCTCAAACAAAACAAAACATATTTATTTTGTTATTTATTTATTTATTTATTTTGATTTTTGATGAAGAATTTTTAGAATAATCTTGGAGTCCTAATTACTAAAAGGGGGCGTCTATTGACACTTCTTAATATACTTTTCTCACCCCCTTTCTTAAATTATCCACTAATTAAAATTTAAACATCCATTTTTACTTATTACACCCCTTTTATTATTCCACAATAATTCATGCAATTTAATTCTATTTTTAATCCTTTTGCACCCACCAACCAAAAAATAACCCCATTTTTTTAAACAATTATTTTTTTTCTCATTTATTGGTTTTCTTATTTTTTTGACTTCTTTTTTTTTTTTAAGAAATTCAATGATTTTTTTAAATAAGATTTCATGAAACTAATAAAGTCGTAATTTTATATTTATTTATTTATATTTTTTTAATGTCGTAGATATGTATATATATATATATGTATGTATATTAATATTGTTGTTATATATATGTATTGTAAGTTATTGCTCGTAATTTTCTTGTGAAAATAGTTATTGTAAAAAAATATAGTTGTCTGGGAAAATAGTAGTAGAAGTGATTGTTTAAAAAAATAAGGGTTATTTATTTATTAGTGAATATAAAAAGGATAAAGAGTATAATTAAATTGTAGGGATTTTTTTTAATAATAATAAAAGTGTAACAAGTAATAATGAACATCTAAATTTTTATAAGAAAAAGTAAATAAATAAGCATCAATAAATACTCCCTTGTTAAAAAAGAGAGTGAAATATATTAAGAAAAATAATAACAATAACAATATTTACGAACAGTCGTGGAGACGTAGGCTTCACCAATTGTAAGGGTTAGTTTGGTAATAAGTTTAATTTAAACTAAGTTGTATTTTTTTTATTATGATTTTTGTCTTTTTCTGAAAAAAAATTTTTGTCTTTTCTGAAAATTTTTTTTATCTTTTCTAAAAAATTATTATTGAAACTTAAAAATCTTAAACTAAACTCATTCACCAAGCACCCCCTAAGAGTCTTCTAATGGGAATGGGGTTGAATAATGTAAGTCTGCCATCTCAGCATATATATATATATATATGTATCTCTATCTCCCTTGCTCTTTAAGCAATCTCATTGGTTGGTAAAAGTTAGTTGCATTTATTTTAATTTCATTTAAAAAAAAAAAAAAAGGGATTCTCTCTTTTGTAAGGGAGATTGGTAAGGCAATCCAACTCTATTTATGTTAGTCACGCAATTATATAAAAATCCTTTATATTTTATTTTCTTATTTTTTTTTGTTGAAATAACATTTTCTTTCTACTGGCAATTAACTTTATTTATTGAAGAATAATTGACTTAAATAATCCTTAATCTCTTTCAAAGGTGACAGTTTGATCCATGTTCTTTTTTTTTTTTTGCCGAAATAACTCCAAACTCCTATTTTTTGGCCATTTCAGCCCTTTCTGTCTGGCTCCATTACAAAACTTATGGAATAATCACATGAGACGCACGTTTTGTACTTTTTGAAAGAAAATACCTTTATTCATATAATAACATTTAAAAAAGAAAAAGAAAAAATAGGAGAGACCTCCCTCCCTCCCTCCCTCCCCCAACCCCACTCCCCCAATAGATCCGACGCTGGAGCCGAAGGACGTTTCCCTTCCTTTTTCCCCCTTCTCCTCTGCTGGCATTGCGATATGAATTGCCCCCCCTGCCAGTGCCACGTGCTTTATGTCCTTCCCTCCTTCCCCCCTTCCCGGAGCTCACCGATCTGGGTCCCCCTTCCCTGCGTCTTTGCCGTCGTCTACCCTCCGCCTTGGAGTTTCTCTTTCGTCTTTGCCACCATCTGCCCCCGCCCCCACACAAACCCCCCCCAAGGAATTCGCCGATCTGGGTCCCCTCCCTCCCCCGATGGTGTCATCGATCTTGAAGAGAGAGGAGAAAGAAAAGGGAATTTTGTTTTTTTGTTTTTTTGTTTTATTTTTATTAAATGAATTATTATTGAATTACTAAAATAGCTTCACGAATTAAATCACATGCATTACACATGACACATTCTGTTAGAAATTTAACGGATTTGGACGGAAAGAATCATAATGGCCAACATTTTAAAAGTTTAGGATTTTCTCGACAAAAAATAAAAATAAAATATGGACAAAACTGTCATCTTTTAAAGAGTTCAGAGACTATTTGGGCCAATTATTCTTTATTGAATGGAAAACATAATGGACTACGACCATTTGGTCTAGGGGCATTGAGTTTGGAACGTTGATAGGACTTTTAAGAGAGGTTATGGATTCGATCTCGAATATATGCCAAGTAAATTATGGAATGAAATGGTGTATATGTTAAGAAAAAGTTAAGGTTAATACTTATTAATCTTATTGAGTACAAGATTAATATTTTAAGAAAAAAACTCAAAGACCCTAAATTTAACGTCAAATATTTTCAATTAGGAGTTGTAATACAATCAAAATTTATTAGGTCCCCGTTTAGAGGAATGATTTACCTCGATTTGACTTATCCATGTGATGGATCATTTAAAAACACATTTGGCATCAAAAATTTTGGATAGACCATCTAAATGCTACGCTAAAAATAGCTATTTAGGTAAACTTAAGAACAGTATCCCTCCTAAATTGGGGTTATGTCTTGCTTCAAATATGAATGGGATAATTCTCTTTTTCTTTTCTGTTTAGAGGGAAAAGAGAAACATAATGAGCCCATGAAAACATGCCATCAAAATCTTCTGGGACATTAAGATTCATGAAATTTATTAGAATTTTTTAAACACACATTCAAACACATATTCAAATGTTTCTATTCAAATTGTGAATATATTCAAACACTATTTGGATGGAAGTTCAAATCTTTTATTTCTAACGTTTAGTTAAATGGACTTTTAATAACGGAATAAAATAAAGAATTATTGAGTCATTAATTTTTTGTTAGTTTCGTTAAGTATTATTGCCTATGGCTTGTATTTATTACAAAAGCCTAAAACTTGAACAATCACACAAGAAATCTATGACCTAACAACTTTGTGGAAGACTAGGGATAGAGGAGAATGTTTCGATGATTCATGTTATGTGACATCAATTCTTATATTTGTCTTACCTATGCAGATATATATATAGTCACCTCTGGGGAATATATCTAGACAAGTATAATATATGAAAAATATCACCTTTGGTAGTTGGCAAAGAGTAAATACCCTTATTTACTTAATCAGCCATAAAATATATTTTGTTTAGAGAAGCCATAATATTAGAAATATGCCAGAAAATAGAAATAAAATTTCAGAGGATATCTAGTATTGTACATGTGTGTACATATATGTATATTATTTTTTAAAGATGAGTAATTAACATCAAGAAAAATTAGTACATCCCAATTAGATTGGAAACTACTAACAATCTATCCGGTACTAAGTTCTCAACTCAATTTTATTAATGAAAAAACAAAAACCATAAGGGAAGTACTCAAATGATAAAGATAATAACACCTAATAGTAAAGAGCTACTCAAATAGATAGCTGGTAGGAACCCCGCAGGGAAAAGCCTAGACCTTGACCTCAGAGAATACCATCGGTTTAAAACATCTTTAGATAAAACCCAAAGGAAAAAACTCTAAGAGCGGAAAAAGAGTACATAAAACCTTGGCACTACTTGCAAAATCCCTTAGTTGGACAATTTGCAAGTTGTATCATTGCAAATCATCTCAGAACAGATTGTCAAGAAAACATTTATCATCATTTAACGAACCAAACATCCTTGTACTTGTATTGGTTGATAGAACATGAGAACATAGGGCATCATTAAATCCATCTCTTTCACCAACCAGTTTCCAAATAAATCAATCTCCTTCAATTGTTCAAAATCTGAAACCAAACAAATCAAAGTCCAAATATGAAAAACAATTGTTCGAGTAAAATAGAAAGGAAAGGAAAGAGAAATAAATAAATGGAAACTTTAGCACTCTGCCTTCTCATAAGATTCGGTGCCGAGTTAAAACATTACATATCAGATTTCTCAAATATTAAACAAATTTATTCTCAGAAAATATATGAAAAACAATGAATTTGTATAAACAGAATCAAATTTGGTAATATGACTATTCCAATTCCACAAAGAATATTAAGGTAATATTAAGAATATTGGTAAAGGATGTTCCTACCATGAAGTCTATATTTTGGAAAAGGACAAGTACGCGTGTGAAATGGTGGCTATGTTGTAGCTTCTTTCGAAGAAGAAGAGGCTGCATTTTCTTTGTCATTCTGAATCTTCTGATCATGACCAGCCGTATCTTCTTCAGAATTCTGGTCATCTTGAAATTATAGATAAAATACAAAGATACAAGTCGCTTGAATTTCTCTGTTTGCTTTTTATAAGTTTTTCAATATTTATTATTTTCTAGGTAAGCCGTATAAATAAATGTTGAATAAATTACACTAGCAAACTCAATTTCCGAAGGGATTTTAGCAAACTGCGTGGTATTGGCATTGCATTATAATTTTGATTTACCAAAGTCCCATTGAACAGTTTACACAAATATTCTTATATCAAACTTCAAAATATATATATATATATATAAGTGTTATGAAGGTGGGATAGGGCGTACACAGTTTTATGAAGGTGTAATGCTATATCAGACTTCAAAAATATATATTTATATATATATATATATTTATTTATAGATTTGTACCTTTTCTACAATACATTCCAAATACAAATCCCAGCAACAAAACTTTCATGAAACTCTTATAGCAAATAGTTTTTACACGTGTGTTGTCTCTCTATACTATGCGACTTTGGACCAAATCCTATTGAACGGCATACCAGAAGAAGCAAAATAAAATTGAATTACTTTCAAATTTCAATGAATGTAAAATAGTAAAGAAAGGATACCTTTTCATTGAACAGAGGCTGTTGGACCTCGAACTCTCTTTGTTCATCAACAGCTTGCAGCGTTGGTATTGTTGATTCATGAGAATTAGGAATAAATGTCCTCAATTTGTCACAATCCCTTATTTCACGCCGTAATAAGGAAGGGAATTCAATGCAATCTCCTTCACAAAACCTTGTGAGTTTTGGAAGATCTTGAAGCTCAAGAAATTCAAGTTTAGGGAATGAGATGATGTTCTTCAACCTCCCCTCTTCTCCTACAGCTTTTGTGACTACCTGTTCCATGGCTTCACACCCTGTTACTCTTAGATCCTTAAGCTGAATAAGTCTTTCAACCATTGCAAAAGAGAACATTTACTATACGTTGTTGTATTTGGGGATTACCAGTCGTTGTAAATTTTTGAAACTCATTCCTGCAGTTACCTGTAAAAATGAAATAGAGACAAATTGTTGTGTCAAGTTAGGGAATTTTGTTACATTTGACTGCTACTTTTGTTAATTTTAATTATCATCATGTACTTGAAAAATAATAGTAAATAAAAGAACGGGATATGATACTGCTTCCTAATTGCAAATACTTCAAATTATGGAAAAAAAAAAAAAAAAGAAGGTATAAATATAAATTATATGCCAATGCTTTTTTTTTTTTTTTTATTAATTTAAATTTGTTGATATAAGGTACATATAGCCTATATAATTTGGTATTTAGACTTTTCTTGGACTTTCTTTTGCTACATACGATGAATTCCACATCATTATTTGCTTCTCTGTTTTATTTCTTTGTTGAAAAACTTCAATTATTGAATGTTACTGCTTTTTCTTAACCAGTGTGTATTTCTAATTATAGAAAATTAATGCTTTGAATTTTGAATTTATCATCTTTTATAACATAAAGAGAGAAATTTGTAATAATTATCTCTTGTGAAGATTTGGAGGAAAGTCAAATTTTATGAGAAGGTGACCTATTGAAGGCTTTCAAACATAACTAAACAAGCTGTAAAGAGGGGTGTTTGGTGTGTTAGTTTGAGTTGAAATATTTTAGTTGTAATAGTAAATTTTTTTGAATTTTCAGAAAAGACAAAAAACTTTTTGGGAAAAAGACAAAAACTTTTTAGGAAAAAGACAAAAAAAAGTTTGAAATGAGATGGAGATGAAATGGGAGCCAAACTCTAACAAAAACAAAAACCAACCAAAAAAAAAAAGAAAGGTAAAGATGACCTCAAATTTAGCAATGACTTGATTGAAACACAACACTATAATTGGTTTTCTACACAAATCATTTTTTTCGTACAAGTTTAAAGAGAAACAAAACAATAGATAAATTGTCCAAACTTTCATGAATGAATATTTTTATTTTTATTTTTTAAAAACAAATTTTTAGGGAAACCTTTAGCTAGGTAGTAAAAACCAATTAATTTGTATTTCTCGAAAGATTAAATGCAGATTCAAGTTTGAATTATGAGTTTTCATTTTTTATATGTTGATAACAGCTAGGTTCACATGATAGTACTAATCTCTAAGTTTTTTAAGGAAAATAAATTATTTCTTTTAAATAATTGTAATATTTATAAAAAAAATTAAAATAAAAATAAAAGGCTTTAGAAGATTTTATAGTGGATACATTTTTTTTTTTTTCTGAAAGAAATTGGATTATAAGGGTAAAGGTTGGAATACTCAGATAATCCCATAGAGTGATATATGGATCTTTCACGAAGTGGATTGGCCATATTCCTCAACCAATGTGATGGTGACAGTTCAAACCCAAGCATTTAGCGAGGAGAACGAGCACCCTACTAATCCACTTAAGAGATGTTAACAGATTCATAATTAATTTGAACAAAGAACAATGACGATATTCAATTAAATATAGATACTAAGGGTCTGTTTGGTTGGTTAGTTTGAGTTAAAATGTTTTAGTTGTAATAGTAAATTTTTTTGAATTTTCAGAAAAGACAAAAAACTTTTTGGGAAAAAGACAAAAACTTTTTGAGAAAAAAACAAAAAAAAGTACAGTTTAAGTTGAAATGAGATGATGAGGCAAACAAAGCCTAAGTAGTATTAACAATTTGGGCATGTGTTTGCTAACAGGTTTGGGTTATATTCTGAAATAGAGAAATAATGATGAGATAATAGCATAAATTAGAATAGGAATAATTAATAAATTACTTTCAATTAATGTTAAATACTAAAACAATGTTACCTTTTCATTGAATAGAGGTTGTAGGGTCACCAACTCTCTTTCTTCAACCGCTGGCAGCATTGGTACTGTTGATTCATGAGAATTAGGAATAAATGTCCTCAATTCGCTACAATCCATTATTCCGAGGTGTAGTAAGGAAGGGAATTCAATGCAATCTCCTTCACAAAACCTTTTGAGTTTTGGAAGATGGTGAAGATGAAGAGATTCAAGTTTAGGGAATGAGATGGCATTCTCCAACCTCCCATCTTCTCCTACTGTTTTTGTGACTATCTGTTCCGTGGCCTCACACTTTGATACAGATAGCGTCTTAAGTTGAATAAGGCTTTCAACCATTGCAAAAGAGAACATATACCGTACGTTGTTGCATTCAGAGATTTTCAATTCTTGTAAATTTCTGAAACTCGTTCCTGTAACTACCTGTAAAAATGAAATAGAGGCAAATTGTTGGATCAAGTTAGAGAATTTTTGTTACATTTTAATTATCATCATATACTTTAAAAATAATAGTAAATAAAAGAACTGAATATGATACTGCTTCATAATTACAAATACTTCAAATTATGAACAAAAAGGTATAAATATAAATTATGTCCCAATGTTTTTTTTTTATTATTTAATTTAAATTCATTGATATAATGTGCGTGCTGCATATATAATTCGGTATGTAGACTTTTCTTGGACTTTCTTTTGCAACATACGATGAATTCCATATCATTATTTGCTTCTATGTTTTATTTCTTTTTGTATGTCACTGCTTTTTCTTTACTAGGGTATATTTCTAATTATAGAAAATTAATGCTTTCAATTTTGAACTTACCGGTATCTTTTATAACATAAAAAGAGAGAAATTTGTACTAATTATCTCTTGTGAATATTTTAAGGAAAGTCAAATTTCATGAAAAGATAACCTGTTGAAGATTTTGAAACGTAACTAAACGTGCTGTAAAGATTCACTTAGCAAAAACCAAAAAAAAAAAAAAAAAATGTAAAGATGACCTCAATTTTACGAATGACTTGATTGATACAAAACACCATATGGTTCTCTAAACAAATCATTTTTTCGTACAAATTCAAAGAGAAAAAAAACAATAGAAAAATTGTCCAAACTTTCGTGAACGAATATTTTTATTTTTATCTTTATTTTTATTTTCTAAGAATACATTTTTTGAAAAACCGTTAGCTATATGTTGATAATAGCTGGGTTAACATGGTGGTACTAATCTCTAAGTTTTTCAAGGAAAATAAATGATTTCTTTTAAATAATTTTATTATTTATAAAAATTAAAAAAAAAAATCAGCTTTAGAAGTTTTTATATTAGATACATAATTATTTTCTTTCTTGCTGAAAGAAATTGGGTTATAAGGGTAAAGGTTGGAATGCTCAGATAATCCCGGGAAGCTGTTGATGCTCCCCGTGTGATATATGGATATTTCACAAAGTAGATTGCCATAAACTCCGGCCAATGTGGTGGTGACGGCTCGAACCCAAGCATTTAGTAAGGAGAACGAGCACCCTACTAACTCATCTAAGAGATGTTGATGGATACATAATTAATTTGAACAAAGAACAATGCTGATATTCAATAAAATATAGATACTAAGTAGTATCAAGAATTTGGGCATGTGTTTGCTAACAGGTTTGGGTTCTTATATTCTGAAATATTGAAATAATGATAAGATAATAGCAAAAATTAGAATAGGAATAATTAATGAATTTACTTTCAATTAATGTTAAATACTAAAACAATGTTACCTTTTCATTGAATAGAGGTTGTAGGGCTACCAACTCTCTTTCTTCAACTGCCCGCAGCATTGGTATAGTTGATTCATGAGAATTGGGAATGAATGTCTTCAATTCGTTACAATTCCCTATTGTGAGCTTTACTAAGGAAGGGAATTCAATGCAATCTCCTTCACAAAACCTTTTGAGTTTTGGAAGATATTCAAGCTCAAGAGATTCAAGTTTAGGGAATTTCTTCAACTTCCCATCTTCTCTTACTGCATTTGTGACTATCTGTTCCATGGCCTCACACTTTGATACTCTTAGTTTCTTAAGCTGAATAAGGCTTTCTACCATTGCAAATGAGAACATATACTGTACGTTGTTGCACTCAGAGATTGCCAGTTCTTGTAAATTTTTGAAACTCATTCCTGCAACTACCTGTAAAAATAAAATAGAGGCAAATTGTTGCATCAAGTTAGAGAATTTTTGTTACATTTTAATTATCATCATGTACTTAAAAAATAATAGTAAATAAAAGAACTGAATATGATACTGCTTTATAATTACAAATACTTCAAATTTTGAACAAAAAGGTATAAATACAAATTATATGCCAATGTTTTTTTATTATTGTTATTTAATTTAAATTCGTTGATAAAATGTGCGTGCTGCATATATAATTCGGTATGTAGACTTTTCTTGGACTTTCTTTTGCTACATGCGATGAACTCCACATTATTATTTGCTTCTCTATTATATTTCTTTGTTTAAAAACTTCCATTATTGTATGTTATTGTTTTTTCTTAATCGGGATGCATTTGTAGTTATAGAAAATTAATGGTTTAAATTTTGAACTTACCGATATATTTTATATAACTTAACAAGAGAGAAATTTTTACCAATTTCTCTTGTGAAGGTTTGGAGGAAAGTCAAATTTCGTGAAAAGATGACATGTTGAAGGCTTTAAAACGTAACTAAATAAGTTAAAAAGTCACTGAGCAAAATAATAATAATAATAATGTAAAGATGACCTTAATTTTATGAAAGACTTGATTGAAACACAACACTATAGTTGGTTCTCTACGCATATCGTTTAATATAAATTCGTACAAATTCAAAAAGAAACAAAACAATAGAAAAATTGTCCAAACTATTGTAAACAAATATTTTTATTTTTATCTTTATTTTTATTTTTTTTAATATACATTTTTAGAGAAACCTTTAGGTAGTAAAAGCCAATTAATTTGTATTTGTCCAAAGATTAAATGCAGATTCAAGTTTAATTTACGAATTTTCATTTATATATGTGGGTTAATATGAAGTACTAAGCTCTAAGTTTTTCAAGGAAAATAAATGATTTCTTTTAAATAATTGTATTATTTAAAAAAATAAAAATAAAAAAAATAGCATCAGAAGTTTATATATTAGATACACAATTAATTTGAATAAAGAACAATGATGATATTCAATAACAATTTGGGCATGTGTTTGCTTACAAGTCTCAGGAATGATATATTTCGATTTTGTCCCTTCTTTTGTGACTAAAATTAGGGGCAGTGCATGAAAACCATCAATCTGCCCAACCGATCGCCCCCGCCCCGCCCTAGTCATTACATGCCCTTTCTTGGGTGGGTTTTCAACCCACGCATCTTCTTTGTGGACGGGGTACGATTTTAGGATTTTGATTAGCCAGCTGAACCCATCTGCCTGTCAATTGTCTTTAGTATAAATTATATTATATAATATTTATATTTAACATTTTGACTTATGAGCCCTATTGTTTACTATTACTATTATTTTTTTTTATTTTTTCTGAAATTAAAATGTTAATGACTTACATACTAATAATACTATAATAGTAATAGTAAACTATTCAAAAATATTCAACGTTTATTCACTATCTCTCTTGTTTCTCCTCGTCTCTTTATATCTCATTCTCAAACTCTTAAGCGTCAAGCTTCTGTACATGCAGATGGGTATAAATACATACATAGGATTACAAAATCTCCATGCCTTATTGTGTTATCTTTTATCTTTGCATCTTTTCAAGCTATTACCTACGGACAGTAATCAATTTTAAGTCTTAAGTTTATTACATATTTGAACATTTTTTTTTTTTTCATTTTTTCATGTCTTAATTCAATTCCTTTCTCTCTATTAAAAAAATTCTCTCAACATTCTCTACCCACCCGCCAGACCATCCATCCCTATCTATCCTCATCCACCTCCAACCCGCCCCAGCCATCTATTAGTTGGGCACGTATGGGTTGAGATTTTGACAATTTTATTGTCTTTTAACCAGCCAAGCACCCACCCATCACCCGCCAAACCTGCCCATGCACACCCCTCTTCTATAGGATCACAGTTTTCTATGCTTAGCTGCTTAAGTTGTCGAAAGCTTTAATCAAAGGTAGCTATAGACGGTAAACCATTGCACCTTTCAATTCTCAACTCTTGAAGATTCTCAAACATAACCTCCAAAGATGACTTCATCAATTTTGTGAATGACTTAATTGAAACATGGTATTGTCATTGGCTCTCTAGACAAATTATTTCATGAATATAAAATTCTTACAAAATAAAAAAAGAAGTGAAAAAATTGTTCAACATTTGCAAATGAAAAATTTTATTCTTATTTTTATTCTAGAAAAAAAAAAAGTTTAGAGAAACCTTTTGGCAGTAAAAACCAAGTTTATTTGTATTTTTCAAAGGATTAAACACAGATTCAAGTTTTAATTATGATTTTCCATATGTATATGTTGTTAGTGCTGGGTGAACATGAAAGTGGCATATACAGTGCTAATCTCCACGTTTAAAAAAAATAAATAAAAGATATCTTTTGTTGATTTATACTTTTCTACTTTTTAATTTTTCAAAAAAAAAAATAACAAAAACGAAAACGAAAACGAAAACAAAAACAAAAACAAAAACAAAACAAAACAAAACAAAACAGATTAAGAAGTTTATATATGGGATACGTAATTAATTTCAATAAAGAATAATCATGATATTGAATATAACATGCATAGATATGTTAGTAATTTGGGCATGTGTTTTGGTTCGTTATGGAAGCTTAATAAGGAGCATTATGTTTGCTTTTGCCTGATATTATATTCCGAAATTGAGAAATATTAATGAAGATGATGGAAGAAATTATATAGGATCAGGCAAATAATTTCGGTACTTATGGTAATGATAATTTAATGAATTATATATATAGAAACATGTATGATATAATAAGTTCAGTACCTCTTGTTCGTTGACTGATGATCTTGTTGGTGAGTGTAGTTAATCTTTAAGGTTTTATTTGGCGCGCGCCTATACACACACAATATATATATATATATATAGAGAGAGAGAGAGGGGCTAGGATTGGAAAGTTTGAACTTCTTCTCTGTTCAAACTGGAATCATGTGTTCAAATAGGTGTTTTGGGGAGAAAAGAATAAGTGGTTACGGTTTGGATTTCAAAAAAAAAAATGAATTTTATTTAATAATTCAATTTGAATTATATATATCCAGATTGGGTATCTGAGTGCCCCAAGATATATCTATAAACTTTTGCATAGGTTTTGTTTCAAACGACGTTTCTTTTATGAATTGATTTTCTTTTCTTTTCTTTTTTTTGTTTTGTTTTGTTTTTGTTTTGTTTTTTTTTTGTTAAGAATCGGTTAATAGTCAATCGACTATGTTTTATTTCATTCTCTACGGAATCAATTGATTATGTTTTGATCTATATACAATCTTACAAGATATCTATCACATTCGATCGAACCAACCATTGGATTATAAAGAATAATTAGAGAATGAAAGCCGAATGGAAATTAGTAAGGGAAAACGAAGGTAAGAAAAATAAGAAATTACCTTTTTGCTGAACAGAATTTCTTGAGCCATTCTTCTCTCTTCTACTTCTTCCCCGGTAGTACTTGTTGAAGGTGTGCACTTTGCATGCAATGTCGTCGGTTCAAGACAAGAAGAAATGTATAGTTTTGATAGTGACGGCAATTCAACAGTGTAATGATCATCTGCATGACACAACCCAAACCTTTTGAGTTTTGGAAGATTTTTAAGTCCAAGAGATTCAAGTTTGGGGAATGGGATCTTCTTCGACTTTGTCTCCTCATGATCTCCTGCTTCTTTTATGATTACTAATACCTCTTCTATGAGATCACAGTCTTCTATGCTTAGCTTCTTAAGCTGTTGAAAGCTTTCAAACGTAGCTAAAGCCCATACAGATAGTAAACTTTTGCACCTTTTAATAGTCAACTCTTGTAGACTACTAAGCATAACCTGCAAAAATGACTTCAATTTTGTGAATGACTTATTGAAACACAATATTATCATTGGTTCTCTAAACAAATCATTTCAACATAATATTCTTACAAATTAAAAACAAAACAAAACAAAATGTACAAAAATTATTCAAAATTTCATGAATGAAATATTTTATTCTTATTTTCATTAAGAAAAAAAAAATTAGAGAAACCTTTTGGTGGTAAAAACCAAATTTATTTCTATTTCTCAAAAGACTAAACGGAGATTTAAATTGTAATTGTGATTTTTCATGTCTTAATGTTGTTAATGCTAGGTAGAGATGTTAAACAGGCTGGCCCGGCCAATCATGGTCCATTTATTTTGAACTCATTAATGTTTCGTGCCGTGTCTGTACCAGCCCATTTAATAAATGTGTCGTGCCATGCTCATAAATAATTTGTAACGTCAAGCCCAACCCACATCCCATTTTTAAACGTGTCGTGCTCTTAACGTACCTCATGCCTTAATTGTACCCAACAACAAAAATTTTAGATAACTAAGAAAAGTAAGTTTTGAATACCATAGAAAAAATTGATATATAGTTTAAAAAAAAAAAAACATATTGTTAACAAGAAACTTCAATATTAAAAACCTACTTCAATATTAAAAACCTTATCAAGCAAAAACTCAAAATAGATGAAATCTTCCTAATAAAATAAAAAATACCATAAATCTAATATGAAAATTACTAAAAATATCATAAAAAAAGAGTAATATTGTCATATATTTACTTGATTACGTTTTATTTCTTTTTCTACACGATCAAATGATTACGTTGTTGTTGTTTTTTTTTTTTTTTTTTTTTGGGTGATGTTTTGATCTATGTATAATCTTAAAAGATATCTATCACATTCGATCCAACCAACCATTAGATTATAAAGAATAATTAGCAAATGCAAGCCAAATGGAAATTAGTAAGGGAAAACAAAAGTAAGAAAAAATAAGAAATTACCTCTTGGCTGAACAGAATTTCTTGAGCCATTCTTCTCTCTTCTCCTTCTTCCCTGGTAGTACTTGTTGAAGGTATGGACTTGGATATGAATGTCCTCAATTCAAGACAATCAGTAATGTCTATTCTTAATAGTGATGGAAATTCAATAGTATAATAATCATCTGCTTGACAGAACCCAAACCTTTTGAGTTTTGGAAGATATTTTAGTTCAAGAGATTCAAGTTTGGGGAATGTGATCTTCTTCGACTTTGTCTCCTCATGATCCCCTGCTTCTTTTGTGATTACTAATACCTCTTCTATGAGATCACACCCACGTATGCGTAGCTTCTTAAGCTGTTGAAGGCTTTCAAATGTAGCTAAAGCCCATACAGATTGCAAACTTTTGCACCATTCAATAGTCAACTCTTGTAGATTGTTAAACACAACCTGCAAAGATGACTTTAATTTTGTGGATGACTTGATTGAAACACAATACTATCAATGGTTCTCTAAACAAATCATTTCAATATAAAATTCTTATGAATTAAAAACAAAAAAAAAAAAAAAACAAAATGTACAAAAATTGTTCAAAATTTTGTGAATGAAATATTTTATTCTTATTTTTATTTAGAAAAAAAGAATTAGAGAAAAAACCAAATTTATTTGTATTTCTCTAAATATTAAAAGCAGATTCAAGTTTTAATTATGATTTTTTGTATCTATATGTTGTTAGTGCTGAATCAACTTGATAGTAGCATAGATAGTGCTAATCTCTACGTTTAAAAAAAAAATTTCTATAATTGATCTATACTTTTCTACTTATTTTTTGTTTCAAAAACAAAAAAAAAAAAAAAAAAATCAGCATCAGAAGTTTATATAAGGGACACGTAATTAATTTCAATACATATTCAGTATAATATGTATACATATATAAGTATAGTAAGTCATGCTAATACATATAGTACTTGATTTCGTTTTATTTCTTTTTCTACAGGATCATTTGATTACTTTTTTTTTTTTAATGTTTTTATCTATGTGTAATCTTACAAGAGATCTATCACATTCAATCGAACCTATCATTAATAGATTTTAAAGAACAATTAGAGAATGGAAACCAAATGAAAATTAATTAGCAAGGGAAAACGAAAGTAAGAAAAACAAGACATTACCTTTTTTCTTAACAAAATTTCTTGAGTCACTTCTGTTTCTTCTACTTGGTTCTCAGAAGTACTGGTTGAAGGTGTGGACTTGGCAATGAATGTCCTCAATTCAGGACAATCAGTAATGTCTATTCTTGATAGTGATGGAAATTCAACATTATAATGATCATCTGCTTCACACAACCCAAACCTTTTGAGTTTTGGAAGATATTTTAGTTCAAGAGATTTAAGTTTGGGGAATGTGATCTTCTTCAACTTTGTCTCCTCGTAATCTCTTGCTTCTTTTGTGATTACTAATACCTCTTCTATGAGATCACAGTATCTTATGCTTAACATCTTAAGCTGTTGGAGGCTTTTAAATGTGGCTAAAGCCCATACAGACATCAAACTTCTGCACCCTAGAATTTTCAACTCTTGTAGCTTGTTAAACACAACCTGCAAAGATGACTTTAAGCTTGTGAATAACTTGATTGAAACAAAATTCTATCAATGGTTCTCTAAACAAATCATTTCAATATAAAACTCTTATAAATTAAAAACAAAAAAACAAAAAAAACAAAAAACAAAATGTCCAAAAATTGTTCAAAATTTTGTGAATGAAATATTTTATTCTTATTTTTATTTAAGGAAAGGAAATTTAGAGAAAACTTTTGGTGGTAAAAACTAGAACCATGCTTAGCTTCTTAAGTTGTTGAAGGCTTCCAACAGTAGACTGCAAGCTTTTGCACTCACTAATGACAAATTTTTTTAAATTGTTAAACACAACCTATAAAGATGACTTTAATTTTATGAATGCCTTAATTAAAATACAATACTATCATTGGTTCTCAAAACAAATAATTTCCATATAAATTCTTGCAAATTAAGTCAAAGAGGAAAAAAAATTTTAACAAAAGAAAAATTGTTCAGAATTTCGTGAATGAAATATGTTATTCTTACTTTTTTAAAAATACATTTTTAGAGAAACCTTTACGTAGTAAAAACCAATTTAATCTGTATTTCTCAAAAGATTAAATGCATATTATTCAAGTTTTTATTATTATTATTTTTTTTATGTAGATATGCTGGGTCAACGTGGTAGTACTTAATCTCAAAGTTTTCTAAGGAAAAATAAATTATTTCTTTTAATTAATTGCCTTATCTATAAAAAAAAAAAAAAAAAAAAAACATCAGTAATATTTGAAGGTTATATATTGGATACACAATTAATTTCAATAAAGAATCAATAATGATATTCAATAAAATATGCATACATAAGTAGTAAGTAGTGTTAGTAATTTGGGCGGGCATGTGTTTGGGTTCTTATTCGGAAATAGAGAAATAATGACAATAATATAAAGAAGAAATTAGAATAGGAATAAATTAATGAAATTTAATAATGAAACAAAGATGTTAAAAGAGGAACTGAGGCTACCTTGTCGTTGAAGAGAGTCGGTCGTTCAATTGATCTTGTTGGTGGTGACATTGGCATAAAGCTTTCCAGGTTTTTCAGTCCAACAAGGTCCAGACACTCCAAGTCCTGAAAACTGCTTGCATCTAATTCATTAACAATATGGCTAACACCTGGGATAGACTGCAAGCGCAACTCATCAGACTTTTTCATGAACCTTTGAAAGCCATCCTCATATAATAGACTTCGATTCTTGAGCTTGTTGACCCGCAACACTCTTGTTGATCTTGCTTTGGAGGGAAATCGACAATACCGTCCAATTTGAATGTGGTACCTTTCCAAATTCAGATGACTAAACATGTCTTCTGGCACAAATCTAACATCTGGTATCTCTATATGCAGAACTCTAAGCTTTCGCAGATCTTTTATTTCACTCACAAGACTGGCATTAATTTCACCGACACCCACCATATACAACTCTTCTAGCTCTACCAATCTTGAGATGACGTTTGGTTCAGTCGCCTTAAGCCTGTAACAACCATTCAGGTTTAACAGTTGTATACGGCCCAAGTTTCCTATTTCTTTCGGCAACGCCACCAGATCCTCGGAATCTGAAAGGTCAAGGATCAACAAATTCGTCAGCTCTCCAATTATAGCTATGTCGACATCTTCTCCTTTCCAAATTCTCAAATGTAGTGCTTTGAGATTTTGAAGTGAACGAAAGGATGAAGCTAGCTTTTTTCCACCTTTAACATCCAAACGCAATGCTTTCAGCTCTTTGGTTTCTTCAAAGAATCTATCCTTAATTTCTAGGCCACCGATGGTCCTCAACATTAGTAACTTGAGCCTTGGACATTCCAGCCTTTCAGGAAGCTGATCATCATTAAAACCACCACCTCCAGGCACTGAAATTGCATGCAACTCTTTTAAATTCCCCCTGTTCAAGCAATCTTCAAACCTAACACTCTCTCTGAGGCAATACATGGGATTCTTCTCTAGTTCAGAGGCAATCGATATGGCAACATCACGGATAACATCATGCACTTTAACCGTTCTACCATAATTGCCATCGGACAGCAAACTATAAGCTTTGAGGTTATTTACCAATGACTCCACCCTGTCACTTGCCTCTTCCAATGTATACACACATCCAAACGAGTCCAAAACCATAACATAACCCGTCAGTTCCTCAAGAGACACATTTTCATCTTCATCATGTGCACTACAAATCAACAATAACGACTTTGCTTCATTTCCTAACGCATCGAAACTTGTCCTGAAACACTCGTATATCTCTTTGTGAATTTCACTTTCTGCGGGCAATCGCTTCAGTCGTAGCAAGGCATCTCTCCAAAAAGACAAGCTCTGATTAATCTTTAATGCACTTCCAGTTATCACAGTGGCAAGAGGTAAGCCTCCACATTTTCCAATCACTTCAGTTGCTAAAGATTCGAACTCAGGTTTTATGTCACCCACAATTTTGTTAAACAAATTCGCTGCTTCTTCATCGGTTAAACTTTTGATCTCGAAAGTAGTCTTCTTCAACGGTTTTACGTCACCCATGGCCTCGCATACTTCTTGGAATCTAGAAGTCAGTATTATCTTGCATTCCTTGTTATCATCCTTAAAACGGATTCCAACTTTTGATAGGTCAAGCTGATTCTTCCAAACATCATCTAAAATTATAAGAATCTTCTCCCCATTGTTTAATCTTTCAGCGAGTTGCTCTGCTCTGGTGATTTCGGCACCTTTCATTAACTCCAGACCTAACTGATCGGCGATCTCTTTTCGAATCCGCTCAATGTCAGGATTTTGTGATACGACAGCCAATATTGGATTGCTAAATAGATTCTCTTCCTTAGCTAGACGTGCAACTTCTTTGACGAGCATGGTTTTACCCATGCCACCAAGGCCACACAACCCAATCATTCTAACCTCAGGATTCCGCAAGGCCTCCATCATTTCCCTCAGAGTTTCCTCTCTCGTCCCAAACTTCTCAAAGTCTTTTTGCTCGAAAGAAAGTTGTACAGCAGGACGGAAGGAAATATTATCGTTGCCAAAATTTTTCGCCTCTTCGATCAGACGTTCAATTTCGTCAGCCTTCTCCTTTGCTTCCTTGCTTAACCGCCGCCGCAATGCCAAGTTTGGGAGGGGCCGACGACATGAACACCTTGCTCTTGTGTGGTCCGGATCAGGGTTTAGGAAATCCTCTGCCTCCTTTGATTTAGTTGTCGCCTCCTCTTGCCAATCTTGAACATGCCCCTTAATGGCATTTCCCTTGTTTTTGGCTTGTTCGGTGTCACTCTGAATCTGCTTTATCTTCTCATCCAGCTCTACACGTCGTCTTTTGAGATTTTTTATGTTGTCCTTGTAGGAAAATATATATTCTAGTTGATGGCCCACTGGAGCAAACATACATTCACAAACAGGCCCCAGAATTGCACCACCGATAGTAACAAGACAATCCATCACTAATATTATTATTTTGATTTTGCTCGTTGGTTGCTCTCTGAGAATGGAAAGAAATAGAAAACTATTAAAATGATGGACATCCCTCAACTTTTCTATATTAAAAAATTTGTAATTAGAAAAGTCGGGAGTTCTGGGTAATAAATATTAACCACATTTGAATATAAAAGGGGGGAAAAAAAAAAAGACTAGAATCAGAATAATAACCACAAGAAGGGAATAACACCGACATCGACACATGAATTAAGGGGACGGGTTAACATTTGTAATTGTATGGGGAAAAAAAATATTTAAGTAGTGATGTATTTGGGAACTACTCCACAATAGATAAAAAAGGGTGGAAGAACTCTAAAGAAACAAAAAAAATAAAGAAAAGGATGGAAGCCAAATTTAGCAGGGCTATTACGGAAAAAAAAAATTATATGAGCGATATTTCAAAAAATTAAATTATAGAGGAATAAAAAAAAAATTAAGTAGCACACACTTGAGTTTAGTTGGTAAATAAGATAGAATATTAATTATTAGGTATTATGAGAAAGTAATAGTTGAGGAGAACGTATGAAAAAACAAGAAACCACGTTTGAAAAACAATGTTATTTTAGACGACAGCAAGAAAAAACATCTTTTTTTCTCTAATGGTTCATGCTTTTAGTTTATATATATAAGTATGGTTTATGCTTTTCTTTTTCTTTTTATTTTTAATTTTTGTCTCTAATGGTTCATGCATTTAGTTTATATGTATAAGTTTGGTCTATGCTATTAGTTAATTACTATTTGAATTCCCTCATATTCTTTTTAAGTTTTTATTTTATTTTATTTTATTTTCTTATTTTTTTTATCTTAGGATAATATTATTCATACACCACATTTTACTTTGATAAAATTGTGCGATTAACCTTTTTAATGCCCATGTTTTGAATTTTTGTCCCACTTAATCATTGGGCCAGATTTTTTTACCAATAATTGACTACTTTTTACTCTCTCTCTCCCTCGTGCTCTCTCTCCTTCTCTCTCTACCGAGCTCTTTCTCTCCTCTCTCTTTCTCTTCACTCCTCTGCGATATCTACCATCTTTGTCACACCGCGTCTCTACCTCGTGAACTCCGCCGCTACATGCCACGATCTCTACGACATCCACCGCCGAATCTTCTTTCTCCGACTGCCTTGAGGTAGTGTGGGGAGGAGATAAAAATTAGGGTTTGCTCAAATTGGGGATTTTTCATACTTGGGGGTTAAAGAGTTTTTTAAAAATAATTAAAATTTTTTTTATTTGCTTTAGTTATTTCAATTTATTTTTTTATTTAATAAAACTTTATTTATGATTTTAGTTATGAAATAAATTTATTAAAGGAAGTGAAATTGTTATGCTAATTATTTTTATTTTTGTATTTTTTTTGTTGATAAATTTAAAAAATAATATATTAAATAATGAAGAAGAATGCCAACGAGTATTCTACTAAAATACAAAGAGTATTCTATAAGAATACTAAAGGTATCCTACTAAAATATTCTCCAACGAGAGGAGACCAATACAGCTCATAAATGACCATGTAAAATATAAAAAGTACTGTAGTAGAATACCAAAAGGAATTATGATAGAATATCAATAGACTATGTTAATCTCATGTAAAAAATTTGGTAGATTAAAAAAAACAAAAGAAAAGTAAACCAAAATATAATGTGATAATTTGATTAGACTACGAAAAGTATTTAAGTAGATTACCAAAAAGTGTGGAAGTAGATTACCAAAAAGTATTCCACAGGTGGAGCCGGAGGCAAAATTCTGGAAACCTACCAGCCATCTATTTTGTTTGTTTTTTGTTTGACTTCCTTCCTGTAACGAGGATCTCTCTCCAGTGATGGAGATTTGAGTGTACGAAAATAAAAAGGAGATGCTTTGAGTTGTTTTAATCTTTCGTTGTGCTATTGTGTGTGTTGTGAGTTGTTTTGAGTAGGTCCCTATCAAATATTGATCCTAAATTACTAGACTTTGTAAATTTAATGAAAACACGCAACATTTTATTTAAAAGAGTGATAAGTCAATCTGATAATTGAACCAAAAAAAAAAGTTTAAAAGGAGTAATAAATACCAATAGTATATTCTGGAATATGTATACATGTTTAAAAAAATGTTAAATAAGCGAACAAAGTATGTTTTTATTGTTGTCTAATCACTCAATCTAAAGGTATTTTTAATGTTGGAATAATTCTCATTAAATCAAAATATGATGTATGATCCTACTGATAGAGATGTAGAGAGAAACTTTCTGATATTAGATGATTAAAAAATCAATTGACTGGCATTCTCACCAAAACAGTCCCAAATCAAGTGTTCTCGAAGTGTTTTTGGCAAATTAAGCATGTATGCATAAACTTGCTTGAGTAAGAGGGTTGAGATTGTGGAAAGTGTGTCTTTTCTAAATTCGGAAATGGAGTAATAGCTGCAAGCCTGTAAACATTTGTTGCCTAACATAGCAATTTTGTGAGAATCAATCCCCAATTTCATATAAACAGACTTATGCCAGTTTCCTTTTATTTTTAGGCTATTTTCTTCCTTCTTCCTTGACAAACACAGAGTTCTGCATAGTAGCTTTATGTTTCTTCAGTGGGGGCCCCACTGGCGACGTACCGTGAACACATCGTTAATTTACATATATATATATATATATATATAATATACGCTTAGGCTAAAGTTCTTCAGGAGCAGCAAAACGCCAGCAACGTGGCGGATGGAGGACAACTCATGGCTGTCAATGGGCTGGTGGGTAGCTGGAAATGGCAGTGAAGTAAGAATTTTGGAGAAAAAAATGTCGAGAAAAGAAAAAAAAGGAGAAAATTCGGGTATCGGAGGTGGAGAGGAATTTGACCGGTGGCATTCAGTAAATAGTTATATTTTGTAAGGACAAAAACATAGCCCCTGGACTTATTTAAAAACGAAAACAAAAAAAAAGGGGGGGGGGGGGTGGTGGAAGAAAAGGGAGCAAAAATTGTTCTTGAAACCACATAGTAAGTGCAATGATGTTGGTAGTAACATATAGTTGGTTGGAGGGTAAAGTGTGCATATTTAGCAATGGATGAAGTTAAATTGCCTGGATTGGGGTAAGCAGATAAGATGGTAGACCAAAAAAATCTAATATTTAGTCTAGACAAATAAGAATTCATTATAATTCTACCCTATGAACAAAAAATAAATAAACTAATCCGTAACTTGTCCCAATTTAATTGTATAAGTAATATTGTTGATTCAATATTGAAAGAAAACTTTGGAGCATGTACTCATTATGATAATAATGAAAATTTTTATTGTTTGAAATGAGAAAGTTATTTCATTATGAGAATTAAACGGTTTTTTAGATATGTAAAAAAGTTTCCATATTCAAAAAAAGAAAGAGTCAAAAATTTATTTGAAAAGTCATTAATTTCAAGAAGAGAAGAAATTGTACTAGAAACCGTACGTTCCAGAAGATAAAGAGAAGGTGAAAAAATCTTTTAAAATGCTTCTTTATGATAGCCCTTTTTGTCTAGCATATCCATTTTAGGAATGGGTGGAAAAATGGATAAAATGGTGCTTTTGCTTAACGTATTCCACCGCTACTCACTATTTGAAAAAAAGGGTGGACATCATATTCTCAAACTTAAATTGTACTGTACTATTTAAGAATCAAATTGTAACAAACTAAAAGTCTTCCCCCAATTGTAATATTGTCAACATATTTGCTTCTAATATTGAAAATGAGATGACCTTAGAAAATAATTTGGGATGTTTTTGTATCTTAGTAGGAAAATTTATTAATACATCCAAACATCATCATCACATAGAAATGATATAATTTCTCATTCAAAACATGAAAATTTTCCAAGTTGGGTATAATGCATAAATTAAAAAATGAGAGAATTTATTGAATGAAATGAGAAAGTCATTTTATATTGAGAACGAGATGGTGATTGATTAATGTATTAAAAAAAAATCATATGGAAAATGAAAAAGATTTAAAATGATATTTGATTGTGTAGTCTTGAATTTAAAAAATGAAAGAGTTTTATGTTTAAGTTGAGAGAAGAGTAATATAATAGATATTTGGCAAAATTAGCTTATTCGGGAAATGAGCATCCCAAAATGGCTAATTTTTTTTTGTGTGAAATTAGAGAATCATTCCATGTTGAGAATGAGATAGTGTTTGAAAGTGTAAATAAAAAATTAAAAAAATAACTTTTCAAAACAAAAAAGAATATAAAATGACGTATAATTGTATTTGAAAAATGACAGGGTTTCATTTTTGAAGTGGAGGGAAGAATAGCGAAACACTTTTAGGAAAATTTTCACTCGTATGTGAAATGAGTATCCCAAACAAACAGTATCATATTTCTCCATATTGAAAATAAATATGCGATCAAAGCACGCACATAATTTTCAGTTAAATAATCATAAGTAACCATATTTAAACTTTAGTATATTGTACTATTCAATATAAATTAAATTGTTGTACTATTTTAATGGCTATTTGAATTCAGAACTTGAAAATGAAAATAAATTGTATCACAACCATAGTTCATGTGCGGGGAGAATAACACCAACGATACAGATAGAGAGAGAGAAAAAAGAGAGAAGATTTTAGCCTTTTAATTTATCTTAAATAATGACGTATAATTCACAGCCTTCATGAAAAATTTTACCAGCCTCTGCAAATAGGTGTGAGAATTTACATTCGGGGAGGCAAAGTAGTATAATTGATGGTTGCTAGGGCAGCACAAAATGTTAGATATTCAAGAATTAGAATAACCGAATCTCATAAAAATTGTTCATTTTTATTTATTCACTTTGTTTTGCTTACGGTAATTGAATTAATTTGGAAAATCAACTAAACTTGGTAAATAGATAAAAATAGATCTTACACCATCGTACTGTAAATCCGAATCCCCCACCTCTGTTCACCTCTATCCGACATCTTATTGGATGAAAAACCCCTCCAACCAAAAATCAGCCCTAAACCCTGTTATTCCACCTCAAACCCAGTGTTGGCTGTTGTCTGAGGGGTTGTTTTCCTCTTTTTCTTTGTTAGTTCTCTTTTTTGTTGTGGTTGAATGAAATCCATCTTTTGGCAGGGGAAAAAAAAAGTGGACAACACTCCCCAATACGACATATTTTCAACACCTTTAGCTTTTTTTTTTTTTTTTTTTTTTAATTTCTTTCTCTCAATTTTTATTGGGTTTCCCTTTGACACCGGTTTCTTTTTTCCTCTTTGTGCTCTATTCCTTCTCAAGCGTTAAATTTCATACATAAGGCCAAGATTGGAGTGGAGTTTTTGTTCTTCAAATTGGGTGTGGAGGACCTAAGTAATGCCGATAGATTAATGCCATAATTATATGAAATCTTAATAATGTTTTAATTTACTGATCAATCTCAAAAGCTTAAGCTGTTAGGAGAAGATATGTCAATAATAATTTTATATTCTAACAAATGTTGACATCTACTAGTCGAACTTGGTTTATCTTTACGTTATTGTCGTAGTAAAACAAATACTCCAGTTGATGGCCCATTGGCTACAACTATGTAGTTCAAAATAGTTCTGAAAATTACACAATCAATGGTAATAAGGCACTCTATCACCTTATTGTTATTTTAATTTTTTTAAACAGACAGTCACAATTGTTCTTTTAATTTTATGGTTTTTAGGTGTTCATGGTAGTGAGATCAGAAAAGTGATAGTAAGATCAAAAGCTAATGCAAAAGGAAATTCAACAACATTCGAAAACTAAATAAGAAAATAATCGAATAGAGAAGAACAAGTAGAGTGTGATACTTACAAACAGAGGAATTGAAAAGCAACTTGATGAAGAGCGGAGAGTTTTCCTAAAAAGAAAAAAGAAAAAAATTGTTCACTGTGGCTATGTGGAGATGTATTATACTCTCAAGCAACTAGAAAACAAAGACTAAAACTTTCGTATATGATCAGGGGTCGAACATTTTCTTTTTAATTGTAATGTCAATAATTATCTTCTATTTATAAGGTACACAGTTACGTTGGTTTTCAAACTTTTTTTTGTTGATTGATCAATCCTAGTTAAACTTATTTGAAAAATACAAATCAATTATTTTTATTAATTTTTTAACAGAATAAGTAGCATATACTATTTTTGAACAAAATTATTACAATAACCCTAAAAAAAAGTTAAAACTTCTCCAGTGAAAAGGGGGAGAAAAAAAAAAATCAGTTTAAGACGATGTAAAAGAACAATATTAAACAAATATTTGACATCTCATGGTCGGTACTTTTGACCAACAAAAGACCTAGACACGTATACGACTAGCAGCTCTTGAAAGCCACCAAAAATATATTCATTTCTTTGATCCTTCACTGTCGCGAAATCTCCCGTGCGAGATTCGGACCATGAACCCTAACGAACCCCGATCAAAAAAAAAAAAATGTTGGAGGATCAAAACGACAATATCATAATGTCTTCGAGGACGAACAATATATTTATATTTACCTATCAATAACTAATTGACTCAATTATTATTATTTTAATAACTAGCAGTCATTTAAAAATAAAAAAAAATAAAACATGAAATGCGAGGTAAACCAAAAAACAAGAAATCAAAGATTTCAAATTTTGTTTAAAGACTTGTAAAATATGGAACAAAGCTGTACAAATCAAAAATAGAGAGAGAAGATAAAGAGTTGATAAAAAATGCTTGGGCGTAGAGCAATTATTGAAATTTACCGAAGACCCAATTCAAAAAACAAAAGAAGTTGGAGAATATATGAATTTCTAAAAGGAACAGAGGATCCACCAGATAAAAAATAAAAATAAAAATAAAAATAAAAAGAACAAAAGGAAACTAAAGAAATAAAAGCATGTTCGTTAACGTACTAATTGATTTTTTCTTTTTGTCACAGGTAATTTTCTATGCTTTAATTTAGGACACCAAATGTTACAAACTAAATAAGCAGATAAGCTAAAATATGTAGTTAAAATATGTTGATGAAAATGAAAATGAAAATGAAGATGAAAATGAAAAGGAAAAAAAAAAAGAAAGTACAAAAGAGAAGATCACCTTGATGAAGAGAGCAGCTGTTCTCCCTTCGTAATGAAGTTCTAGATGCTGATGAAAGCACAAGTATCTCACACTTCTTATTTGAAAAAAAAAAAAAGAGAGAGAGAGAAAAGAAAAAAAGAAAAGTTAGATGTAAGTTTGGTGAATTTGTAAATAATAATTGCCAGGTAAGAAAAGAGGATTTTTCACTTTTATTATTATTATTTTCAAAAGATGTAGAGGAAGTAATAAACTAACAAAGAAAGAAGGAAAAAGAGGAAGAAGAAGAAGAAGAAGAAGGGGGATTGAACCTTGAGGTTTGTGGAATCCAATCACTGTGTTGTTTTCCTTCTTCTTCTCTCTTTTGTTTCTTAAAGATAGAAGCTGGTGATTCTGGGAATCAGGTAAACAGGCCAAAATATATATATATATACACATATAGTAAAAGGAAACAAAGTAGTACAAATCAAAAATAGATAAACCACACCTAACATCACAAGCAAGCATTCACAAATTCTTCACAAATCAAGGCAAAAGATATATATATATATATATATATATAATATATATTTGTTTTACGGACTGATCATTTTAGCATCAAGATGACAGGTTACATAACAAAACAAAACATTTTTTTTTTTTTTTGATTTGTTATTTTGAACATGTAAAAATAAAGCAAATAAAACAAAATTATTACAAGAGGCTGAAAATAAAAAGGACAAATTACACATTTTCTTCCTAAATTTTAGACCTTATTACAAAATATCACCCAAAATTTTATTTGCAACATTCTTTCCCTCTAAATTTTGAAAAAGTTTGTAAATTTTCTCCCTTAATTAAATTTTTGATGCAAAAATATATAACATTCATTGGAAGTATTAGTTTGGGGTATTAAATATAAAATCATGAGATGACAAACATTGACAGTACTCCTGACACCCATTACCCTAATTATTTGTGAAATAAGGGAGTTAACTACGAGAGATATGTATGAGAACAAAAAGATAATCAACTCCAAATATTTACTTTTTTAACTTAATTATAAATATTTCACCTTTAATATTCACAACTCATGCTTTAAACGAGTATTATGTGTCTTTTTTATCAAAAAATTAATTAAGGGGAAAAATTTGTAAAGTTTTCCGAAGTTCAAGGGAAAAATGTTAAAATTAAAGTTCGAGAGGTATTTTGTAATAATACCTAAAGTTCGAGGGGGGAAATGTAATTTGTCCAAATAAAAAATAAGAAAGAAGCAGAAAGCTGGGGATGGTGAAACTTTTCAAAGTGTTTTTGATCTTTCGAAAAATAAACACAAGATTTTAATTGAAATTTCAGTCTGTAGGGTATAGAATCGTGGTAAAGCACTCCATTATGTTATTGTTATTTTATTTTTTAAACAGATCAGCCACAATTTTCCTTTCAATTTTATGTTTTATAGGTGTGCATAGCTGTGAGTAATAAAATAAAAATTAAAAAAAAAAAACTAACTAACTAACTAACATCAAAAGCTATTGCAAAATGAGATTCAACAACATTCAAAAACTAAACGAAATAATTCAATAGAGAAGAACAAGTAGGGTGCGATACGTATAAAGAGAAGAATTGAAATGTGACTTGACGAAGATCCAAGAGTTCCCTTAAAACAAAAAAAAAATGTTGTTTTACTTAAATGCCCTCATAATTATTTTCATGTGACGTAAGATTGTGATAAATTAAATGCTGGTTAATAAGAATTATCATTTTGCACGTTTTTAACACATTTGGGGATCCGTCATTCAAGAAAAAAAAATTAGAGGACCAAATGGAACCTCATAAAGAATTTTTATAGATCGATCAATAAAGCATGTATGAACTAAAGGGTTTTTTCTTTTTGTCTGAATTTATTTATTTACTTTAATAAATAACACCGATCAAAAGGTACAAACTTAACATGCGGACAAGTTAAAATAAATAAATACTTCTAAAAAAAGTTACAATATATAAATATACTCAGATCAAACATAAGATGAACGTAAATGAAAAAAGAATAGAAAAGAAAGAGAAGATTACATTGACGAAGAGCACTCCTCCTCAATTCGTAATGGGGCAAGATGAGATTGTATAGCAGATGGTTTTGTTTTGGTATTTTGTTTTTTGTTTTTATTTTTTATTTTTTAAACTCCAGGTGCTGAGGAAAAAGCGACAGATTTCACAAATTCCTAAGAAAAACATGTAAAAATAAAACAAAGTCGTGCAAGTCAAAAATGGAGAAAGAAAAGAGGGAACTTCACCAAACAAGCATATTTTACAAATTCTTCACAAATCAACCATTATTGTTTTTTTTGTCTTTTTTTTTTTTTTTTAATGATGGATCATTCTACCAACAAGATGAGAGATTACAAAACAAAACAACACCAACAAGAAAAAGAAAAAAAAAAAAACTTTTTTGGGTTTTTTTTTTTTTTTTCAAACTCGTGAAATAAAACAAAGTAAAACAAAATTATTACAAGAGATGGACTCGAAATTCAAAACAAAAGAAAGAAGAACAAAGCTGTGGATCGAAGAACTTTTCAAGAGTGTTTATGATCTTTTTTGGAAAATTAAACACAGAAGGATTGAATTGAATCGCACGCAGGCAAAGTGAAATATGGGATTACTGGAAGAGCAAAAAGAAGAAGGGTGCAGCATTGTTTGGATGAGACTTGAGATCAGGAGGAATTATTGAGAGGAGGAGTGGAGCAATTAATTATTGACGTTTACCAAGACCCAAAAAAGCTCAAAAAGTGCGCCAGTGTAGATTCTTTTACAATAAAGGAGATGGATGACAGCCATGCAATAAGACAAGGTATGGGGTCCACTTCCGCATATTGACATTTGATGTGCCACCACGTGAGTACTTTATAAATATTCAGCAGTTTGAGGAAATATTTAAATTTACACGTACAATTTCGAGTGTAAACATGCAAGTGGTGTTTGGGATTTGAGTTTAAATTTAAAATTTTCATCTTAATTTTTATTTTTTTTAAAATTTTTTTTATTTTTTCTGAAAAATTTTTTATCTTTTTTAAAAAATCAATAAAAATTATTATTAAAATTTAAAATTTCTAACTCAAATTTATTCATCAAACGGATCTCAAGAAAAATGTGATTTTCATAATGACAAAATGCAAAAATTAATTAAGGCTGACATTTTTCTAAATCTCTTATTTTGGTTCATTAACATTGGAATCTCATGAAATTCTTATAAGATCTGTTTTAGGGCTTGTTTGGTGAATGAATTTGAGTTGAAATTTTTAAATTTAAATAGTAACTTTTGTTAACATTTTAGAAAAGATAAAAATTTTTTCAAAAAAGACAAAAATTTTTTCAGAAAAAAATAAAAATTTGAATTTAAACCTTAAATTTAAACTTGGTACCCAAACGGATCCTTAGTTTTGATTATAATAATATCAGAATAGTGATGTTTTAAATGTGGTTTTGATTGAGGATATAAAGAAATTAGATTGAATATCAGTTTCTTTTTGTCATACTTAAAAAAATGGATCCTATTTATAATAATGAAATTAAGATAATGATAAGATCATTACTAAAGTTTTTTTACTTAGCAAAAAATACAAGATAATTTAACCAAAAAAAAAAAAAAAAGACAAAGCCAAAAGCAGCAAAGTTAGAAAAAGTGAAAAAGAAAAAGAAAAAAAATAGAAGCTGACAAAACAAATCGGCGTAAAACAAAATTTAAAAAAAAAAAAAAAGGGCAAAAGCAACAAGGAATGAAAAAGTAAAAAGAATAAAAAGAAAAAACAAAAGCCGACAAAACAAGTGGATGGAAATTTGAATGATGCAGAAGATTGATACACTTTATATTTGTTTAGTGTTTGGATTAAGTTTGAGATGATATAAAATTTTTAAATTTGAATTGATTGATTTTTTAAAAATTAGTTATAAATTTTATTAATTTTTCAATAAAAATATAAAAATTAAGATAAAAGAATACAGTTTATAGGGTGTTTGGTGTTTAAGTTTGAGTTAAGATTTTTAAGTTTCAATAGTAATTTTTGTTGATTTATTCAGAAAAGACAAAAAACATTTTCAGAAAAAGACAAAAATTAAATTGAAAAATATGAGTTCAAATGAGTTAAAATTAAACCTAAATGTCAAACATAGACTCTATTTTATAATCAGTTGAAAAAATGTGCTTTGCATGAGTAGATGCTTTATTATAATATTTTTAGTATTTTTAAGTTTGTAAATTTGGAATTAAAAAAGAAAAAAGGGCTTGGCTGCTTTTTTTTTTTTTTTTTTTTTTTTAGAATATCATGAGTGCACTAAATTTTAAAAACATTGGGATATATTTTTTTAATCTTAAAATAGATAATGACTCTTAAAAAAAAATCACTACAACATAAATAACATAACTTAAAATTTAAATAGTAAATTGTGATTAGAGTAAATGATGAACAAACTCTTGTAGTTATTATAATTTAAATAGTACAATATGTTTATTTTTATTCTTATTTTTATTATATTATATTATATATATACTATCTATATTAAAAAAAGTAAAAATATTATGTTAAATGGTGAAACGTCATGGAATTATGTAAAAGTTCACATGTATACAACCGTAGGTTAGTCAAACTTTGTTCTTTTTTTTTGTTTTTTTAGTAGATGCAATTAGTAAAACTCACCTTCATTTTTTGTGCTCAAAATCATCTTAAACATTTTTGTCTTCACAGATTCAAAATATGTTTACACATATTGTGATGTCCTAGAAATTCATATACTTGATTCATGAACTATTATTATGGATTTTCTTTATTAATATACTTCTAATAAATTATTTTGATGAATAACAAATTTTAAGATAATGAATGAATGTATATGTATCATCAGTATGATAATATCGATGATCTAACAATATTGAGTTTCTCTATTTAAATGAGAAATTTTAAATATATAAAAGATGAGTTGAACGACATATAAATTGATACGAAAAATTTATTATGTCATATTAGAGGGATAATGTTAATTTTTAGGAATAACCCTGATTTTGATTAATAGGTCAATTCAATGATCTTAATATTTATTTTTGATCATATCAATAGTTAAGTTTTGAGAGTGTACTGGGAAATTAATGTGTCACATAGATAAAAGATGAGTGATTGGTATTTACTCTTAGAAAATCCAAAGGTGGAAGATTGATTAAGAATTATGCTTAAATTTGAAATCAATGGTGTAGACTTTATGTTAAAAAAATCCTAGGCAAATCAATGGTCAAATTTTAGATGATAAGTGACCAATGAGAGTTTAAGATAAGGATTGGTGTGATGAAAGATCCAATAGATGAAAATAAGGATGACAACCTTGGATTAATGGTGGAAATTGAAAGAAAGAAAAAAAATAAAATAACAATGAGAAGGCAAAGGGGTGAACGGATTTTTGGGTCAAAAAGTAAAAAGAAATTTGAACAAATGAGAAAAAAGGAAAGTGGTGCTTGCATGCAACCTAATATAAGAGATGAAATAGTTTATTTTGGCTAGTTGACCCAAAGAAGAGACAAGTAAAAGTGACTCACTTTGTTGAACCAAATTTTTACCACAACACTCTTCCTTTAAGTGGCGGCAATGAAAGGGAGAATCAGTCAAAAATTTTCTAATTTTACCCCTCAAAATACAGATCCCTTAAGGTAAAAGTTGGCTAAAAACAAGCCCGTAATATCTCATTTTATTCTAACACAAGTTAAGCTTAAAAACCCTAGCTTCTCTAACCACCACCAAGCTCAAATAGAAAAAAGAATCACCACAATATTCTCTATCTCCAACACCCCTCTAGCACCCTTCTCCCTCCATTTTCAAGCTCTAAGCAACCCCGTTACTAAGTTCGAAGAAGTGCGAAACGGAGTTGGATGATGTTTTACTAGAGGTAACCTAGTGGTATTCTTTGTGTTTTAGTCATTTTTTTGAGAACTAAAGCATGATGTTTAGTATAATCTTAATGTTAGACTTCTTCTTACCTAGGAAAAAATTTTGAGAAGAACTTTGGAGATCCGAGATCTTAAAGGATTCACAGAGTATTTCGGAAAGATCTACGAACTTTGTTAAAACTTAAAGATGTTGTGGTAATATAGTACCCATTAGAAACTTTGGCATAAAAAATAAATTATATAATAAGATTCTTCAAATGATAAACTTCATTTTAGGCTTTGGAATCACTTAGTTTGCTTTTGTATGTCTAAAGTTATGTGTATTTGAAGTTGTGACACAATCTAAAGAGAAAATGAACCTCTGGGGTACAGTTTAGCCATGGGTTTTATGTACTCCGAACCTTTTAGCCTTAAAATCTTGGATCATAAGTTATAGATCTAAATAATGGATTTTTTAAGCTTTTCAATAAGGTATTATACACCTTGAACAGATAAATGTGTAATTTTTGGTGAATTTTACAAGTTTGGACTACGAACCAAAAGTCTTTACTGGAACTCTATACTAGCCACGGGTTTTGTATATTTTGGGTTAGTAAACCATAATGTTTTACAACACTATTCTAATCATACAAAATCGACACTATAAGCTTTCTAAAGACATATCTTTTGCTTTATTTGGACTTGTAAGTAAATTGTTATGATTTTCTAAGCTTACCCATGAATATGAACTTGTGGTACAAATATGGGACCAACAGTTACAAACCCTAAGTTAATGATATAAAACACTCAAGCACTAAAGGTAATAACTTTACCGCTATAAAATAGACATCTCAAGTTTCAAAATGAGATATCATGCATTTAAAACGGATACCTACATAAATTTTAATAAATCACATAATATTGTATTGTCATCTGGTAATCTGAGATTTTACCATAAGACACTTAGGAAAACGTCCACGTTAATGTTCAAAATGCTTGAAATCTTGAAAAACAAATTATAAAGACAGCAATTAGATGCTTCAAGCTTTTCAGTAAGTCATTAAGTATCTAAAACGGGATTATACTCAAATCTAAATAAATCTTACAAGTTAAGATCTTACACCGACAAAATGATTAAATATTAAAATGTGACATAAGGATAAGTCATAACATATGAACATATTTAGTTATGAAATGAGTTGGTATTAAGTGTATGATCAAATAATGGTATTAAGTTTATGATCAAATGATGTGAAAAACCCTAACTTTATAAAGTTGAATTACAAGTTTTA
>JAINRI010000135.1:0-17000 GCA_025413485.1 Ficus microcarpa
GATCAAGTTTTGGAGCTTGATTTGTGGAGTCAAGCAGCCACGGGTTTGTGGAAGGAAGAAGAGAAAAAAATTTCGGATTTGGGGCAAGCAACCACGGGTTTGTGGAAGGAAGAAGAGAAAAAAATTTCAGATTTGGGGCAAGCAGCCCTTGTGTGACCGAGCAAGGAGGGGAGAGCATTTGGAGACCAAAAATCTGATTTTTGGTGCACCAAGAGAGAGCAGCCGAACTTAGGAGCCAAGGGGAGCATAGGAAGGATTTTCGGAACCCTAACCCTAGAAGCCGAAATCCACTCCATTGGAGGTAAAAATTTCAAAAGCTTTTTACCAAGTTTAAATGAGTTTTAAGCTTATGATTTATGTGTATTTTGTGCAAAAATTATGTAAGAGCATAAGCTCCTATGCATGTTTAATTTCTGCCCTATGCCGTGTGTGCTTGATTAGGTTAGTCATTAGGGTGGTTTGGTTGATTTCATGCTTTTAAATTATGCTATGTGATTGAATTGCTAGAATGGCATGCTAGGGTTTTGAATTAGGTAATATGTCCCCAATTAGGTCAATTAGAATTATGCATGTGTGCTATGATTTTTATGAACCAAGTGCATGAAATGTATGTTGAATGCTAAGCTAGAAAGTATGCAACCCTAGGTTAGCAAGTTCGGATTTTTGGGTTGCATGATCACATGGGTTGCATGGTTAGGTCAAGGGACGTTAGACGCGCTGCATGTATGTTGACTATCTCCCGAAGTGGTCGGTCGAGCTAGAACCCGCGATTTAGGACGTAAAACAAAATGTAAGAACCAAAACTGTCTCTCGAGTTCCAGTGGACAGTTTCGGTAAAACATGAATTACAGGCCTTTAGAGGCCGAATGGGCAAAAACTTAAAACACGAAATTTGTAGAATTGGGTGTTTCCTAGGGGGTAACGAGGGCAGTTTGCCAAAATAAGGCTCCAACGGCCTTCATTTTCAAGAAAAACCATAGGTGGGTCAGTGAGATCCAGTTTTCATGTTAAACCCGTTTTCAATCTAAAACTGGTACCAATCGGTAAGGAATCAGAAAATTTGCAAAACACGAAAGTTTTAGAAATCTCCGAGGGCTAGAACTTTCGTGAAGGAAACTTTTTCAAATTTAAATGGGATTTTTAAGTATAAACTGAAATGCCAAAACTGAGCAGAAATCAAGAAATTTCTGTGCCAGATTTTATAGAACCACACTAGGAAAAACGTTTTTCGAACTAAACACGCTATTTCAAGCACGGAAACTGTTCCAAAGGCAGTTTCTGACCTTTAAACATTTTATGAAATTATGGTCCAAGATTTACGAATTTTTATGAAGCAAGTTACCAAGTTTAAAAAGCTAAGTCTTTTTATGAAAAATGAATTGTAAGTTAAAGTTTTTAAAGAAAGTGAATTTTAAGTTAAGATTTCAAAGAAGCGTTAAGACGGAAGATAACCGGGAATTTATACCCGAGTTATCGGGACTTAGTCCCAAAACCCTAAAGTTGACCGAATAGGGGTTGACTCTAGTAATCGTAAAGGTTGACCTTGGTTAACCTATAAGTTGATGATTAAAGCCCAAGGGTAGGTGTTGACCTAACCCAATACGTTTGTCTATGGGCTAAGTGTATGAAAAGGAATATCCAACGTAACCTTTTTAGGTCTCGAATTATGATCGACAAGACTACTGAGGTAGTCACTCTTTATGCATGCATGGTTTTATTTCTAGGGGGACATATCACCGAAAACCCGCATGAATGTTGGTTAGTTACCAACATATTATGAGTTAGATTAGAAATCTCACGTACGTCCTTCAATCGAGCAGGAGGAATTCTGCAGTTGGATCTTGAAGAGAAGCAGTCAAGCGACAGACGTATAGACGGTAAGTACAACACCGTCTACAGCATAAGCTACTAGTGTATATTACTAGATTTCCATGATGTGTTATGTGCTATATGTTAGATAACATGTATGCAATATGGAATATGTTAAGTATACGATTATTATGTTAAGATAAGAAATGATAAAATTAGAAAAGTGACAACAGAATGTATGTTCACTAATAATAAGAATAAGTAAGTCATTAAGTGCCGTGTCGTACCACCCGCGCCAGGTCGGGTTGGACTGTGGATTGAGCTGGATATGGTTTGGCCGCCCCAGCCAATTCATAGTCGCGCGCCGGATACGAACACGCAGGTTAAGGGCCCATAAATAGTAAGAGTAAGGAAAATAAGAAAGCATAAATGGTCTATGCATGATATGTGTTATGATATGCTGTTATGATTTATATGTTATATGCTATACGTTATATTATTGTTTTCACGGTTTAAGAGTTGTACTTACTGAGCTTTAGCTCACTGTTTAAGTTTATGCTGTAGGTAAGGAACCAGCTATCTGACGATGATGCAAGATGGAGTAGCGAGCCAAGGCACTGTGAATGAGTGGATAATGGGTATCGCTACGTGTTTTGTGGTTTTATGTAAAATATGAAATGTTTTTATAACAGTTGGTAATTAATATACTCGTACGCAAAACAGTATTATTTTATATTTATAGTTTTGTGAGTACTATAAAAAAAAAAAAAATTTCCGCTGTGTTTTCAAACAATGTAAGTAAGTTCTATGTTATGAGTGTATGTTAATAAGTACGGTAGCGGCCTACGCTAGGTGGGTCGTTACATTGCCTTTCTTGCCAAACCGCATTACTCCCTTCATAGGAGCAATTTTGATGAAAACAGCATCACCAACTTGAAATTCTAACTGTCGTTGACGTTTATCGGCATAGCTTTTCTGTCGACTAAAAGCTATGTCAAGTCTTTGCTTGATCTTCTTAATATTTTCGGAGGTCTTTTCAATGAAATCCATGGTCTGTAACTGTTTCTGCCCGACTTCTTGCCAATGAGTAGGCGATCGACACTTTCGTCCATACAACGCTTCAAATGGAGCCATTCCAATTGAGGCATGATAGCTGTTGTTGTAGGAAAATTCGATCAGTGACAGCTTTTCATCCCAATTTCCCTTGAAATCTAGGACGCACGACCTCAACATATCCTCCAAGGTCTGGATAGTTCTTTCTGACTGACCATCCGTTTGAGGGTGGAATGCCGTACTGAACTTCAATCTTGATCCTATGGCAGCATGAACACTCATCCAAAATCGCGAAGTGAAGCGCCCATCACGATCTGAGATGATCGACTTTGGAATTCCGTGCAGTCTGACGACTTGAGCCACGTAGATTTCTGCCAATTTCTTCACTGAGTGGGTGGCTTTAATCGCAATAAAGTGAGCCGATTTGGTCAAACGATCCACAATGACCCAAATCGTGTCGTTTCCGCTCGTGGTTCTGGGCAGTCCAACTACAAAATCCATAGTGATCTGCTCCCATTTCCATTCAGGAAGTTCTATCTTCTGTAATTCTCCTCCCGAAAGCCGGTGTTCAGCCTTAACTTTTTGACAAGTTAGGCACTTTGACACAAATTCTGCCACTTGATTCTTCATGTTTGGCCACCAATAGGTCTCTCTAAGGTCCTTGTACATCTTGGAAGCTCCTGGATGTACTGAGTATGGTGTTTGGTGTGCCTCTGACATTATCAGTTTCTTCAAGTTTTCGACATCCGGAACGCAGATTCTCCCTTTAAAATGGAGTATGCCATTATCTGAAGCCTTGAATTCTGCACCTTTCTCACTAAACAGTCGGGCTTTCAACAAGGAAGGGTCATTCTCCTGGTGTGCTTTGATGAAATCCAGCAAGTCAGACTTAAGAGTCAGCGAAGATAACCTTCCTGCTATCATTTCGATGTTGAAATCAGCGATCTCCTTTTGTAGAGGCTTATGAAGTGCTTCAATAGACATCAGCATGCCTACTGACTTCCAGCTTAGTGCGTCTGCTACCCTGTTTGCCTTCCTAGGGTGGTAAAGGATTTCGCAATCATAATCCTTTACGAGTTCTAACCACCTCCTTTGCCTCATATTTAACTCCTTTTAAGTAAAAATATATTTGAGGCTTTGATGGTCGGTGTAGATTTCGCACTTGTTCCCATACAAATAATGCCTCCATATCTTGAGGGCAAAGACCACTGCAGCTAACTCCAGATCATGGGTAGGGTAGTTCCTCTCGTGATTCTTTAATTGTCGTGACGCATAGGCTACTACCTTCCCGTTCTGCATCAGGACAGCTCCTAGTCCATTTTTAGAAGAGTCACTATAAATCACGAAGTTTCCTGCTTCAACATCAGGAATTATCAGCACAGGTGCGCTTGTCAACTTCCTCTTAAGCTCTTGGAAGTTCTCCTCGTATTTCTGAGTCCACTCGTATTTCTTCTCCTTTCGAGTGAGAGCAGTAAGAGGTGCTGCAATCTTTGAGAATCTTTCTACGAATCTCCTGTAGTATCCTGCCAACCCAAGAAAACTTCTGATCTCTGTAACGTTCCTGGGTACTGGCCATGAGCTGACTGCGTCCACCTTAGTTGGGTCTACAGAAATTCTTTCCTTTGTCACCACATGCCCCAAAAAGTGAACCTTCTCAAGCCAAAATTCACACTTCGTGAATTTAGCATATAGCTGATGTTGTCTCAACATTTCCATTACCAGCCTCAAATGCTGTTCATGCTCTTCCTGGGACCTTGAGTATATCAGGATATCATCAATGAAGACGATTACGAACTTGTCCAAGAAGTCCCTAAACACTCGGTTCATTAAATCCATGAAGGCAGCTGGGGCATTGGTTAGTCCAAAGGGCATGACCAAGAATTCGTAGTGCCCATATCGCGTTCTGAAAGCTGTCTTGGACACATCCGACTCCTTAATTCGAATTATGTAAAAATCGCGATTTGGCAATCAACTTTTTAGTCCCCTAATCTAATAGTGGTCCTCTAAATAGCTGTGTTCGTATCACAGCTATTTAGTCCAGCAGATTAATGTATGGACCAATCTTTTATCGCGTTCTGTTGACACTTATTAACATACACTCATAACATAGAACTTACTTACATTATTTGAAAACACAGCGGAAATTTTTTTTTTATAGTACTCACAAAACTATAAACATAAAATAATACTGTTTTGCGTACGAGTATATTAATTACCAACTGTTATAAAAACATTTCATATTTTACATAAAACCACAAAACACGTAGCGATACCCATTATCCACTCATTCACAGTGCCTTGGCTCGCTACTCCATCTTGCATCATCGTCAGATAGCTGGTTCCTTACCTACAGCATAAACTTAAACAATGAGCTAAAGCTCAGTAAGTACAACTCTTAAACCGTGAAAACAATAATATAACGTATAGCATATAACATATAAATCATAACAGCATATCATAACACATATCATGCATAGACCATTTATGCTTTCTTATTTTCCTTACTCTTACTATTTATGGGCCCTTAACCTACGTGTTCGTATCCAGCGCGCGACTATGAATTGGCTGGGGCGGCCAAACCATATCCAGCTCAATCCACAGTCCAACCCGACCTGGCACGGGTGGTACGACACGGCACTTAATGACTTACTTATTCTTATTATTAGTGAACATACATTCTATTGTCACTTTTCTAATTTTATCATTTCTTATCTTAACATAATAATCGTATACTTAACATATTCCATATTGCATACATGTTATCTAACATATAGCACATAACACATCATGGAAATCTAGTAATATACACTAGTAGCTTATGCTGTAGACGGTGTTGTACTTACCGTCTATACGTCTGTCGCTTGACTGCTTCTCTTCAAGATCCAACTGCAGAATTCCTCCTGCTCGATTGAAGGACGTACGTGAGATTTCTAATCTAACTCATAATATGTCGGTAACTAACCAACATTCATGCGGGTTTTCGGTGATATGTCCCTAATATGTATAACTAATAGCATAAAATTCATAGTCGGGTTTTATAAACATATGGTTATTACTCTTTATACATATCATATAATCATAGGTTTTCGGTAACTAATCGTATTATTAAATAACATATTACCTAATTCATTAAGTAATAACATAATTTTACGCCATAACAAATCGGTCCTAATCTTACACCAAATTTTATATTAAAAATTTCAAAATATAGTCGCGATAATTTCTAAAATCATTTGTTAAGCTTATGGTGCAGGAATTTCGGATTCCTTGAGCACCCTTCATAAAAAAATTTTTCTTTTAAAATCGGTACGTTATCTGAAAAAGTTTTCTTCACGAAAGTTCTAGCCCTCGAGAAATGCTAAAACTTTCGTGTTTTATGAAAATCCTAATTCGGCCTAGAAACGTACCAATTTTGAGTTGAAACTGGCTGACCCTGAAACGAAACTGGGTCTGGGAACGTAAATGGTTGAGCCACGGGTTTTGTCATTTTTGAAGGCCATTGGAGCCTTATTTTGAAAAACGGCTGGCGTTCCCCCCTAGAAAAAGTTGTTCCGGAAAACTTTCGTGTTTTACGTTTTCCAAAATTCGGCCTCTAATGGCCTGTTATGTTTTGTTTACGAAAACTGGGCAGTCATGAAACCGAACCTGCCAGTTTTCGGTTTACTTTTATTTTACGCGTCCTAAGTCGCGAGCTAACTCAACCGATCACTCGGGAGCCTAAATGGTTCACATGCAACGTTAACTAACGTCCCACATGCATTGGACATGTCATCCCCTCGTGGCTATGCAAACCAAACCGGAGCTACTAACCTAGGTTTGCATGCATTTCTAGGGTTGCATACATGGATTCGGCATCCACAAACCAAACCGAAAACAAATCTAACACCCTGGCATCTTAGCCATACTCGGCTGCACCAATAACAGGGACAATACCAACCATTCAACCATGCAAACCAAGCACTAAAGCAAGCATAAAACATAGCACATACACACATAAAACCATGCATACTAAACTAACATACTAATCACCCTAATCAAGTCTCATACCCTAGCATAAGCATTAACCGAAAACTAATGAGCTTAAGCTCTTACAAACTTGCATAAATACACATTAAATTCCCAAAATTTAATGCTTGAATCGTAACTTAGGGTTAGGGTTTCTCACCTCACCAATTTCGGAAATTGGTTCCTCCTTCCTTGGAGCCGAACTCCAAGCTCACTTGGCTGCCCTCCTTGCAGCCGGATTTCCCCCACCAAAAGGGCTCCATTTTCAGCCATGCAACATACACACATACACATAATCAATCCAGCAATCATGCATGAAAATTTCTTAAAAAGAATCAAGGGTTTACCTCACTTACCCTTGGCTTGATTAGGGCTCATGGAGCCGAAAATCTGTCTCCATTTTGGCTGCTCACTGTCCACGGTTTTGGGTGACCAAAATGTCCCAAAATTTTTCACCAACTTGGGTGAATCCTTGCAGCCATTAACCGCCCCTTTGCTGCCCCTAAGACCCAAAATTTCTTCACCAAAAATCCTGCACACCACAGCCGAATCAGCCACCCATCCAAGCACCAAAAATCACTTGGCTCCTTGGTTGCTTTCTCCTTCACCAAGCTCGGCTCACCCTTGGGTTTGGACCCAAAATTTTCTCCACTTTTTCTCTTCTCTTCCCACGGCCACTGATCAGATTTTGGCCCCAAAATTCCAGAATTTTGGCTGGGTTTTTCATGCACAAAACCGTGCACACCTAAGATGGATCTCACATGAGATTTCCAACTTTTTCTCTTCCCTTTGCTCTTCCACATGGCACTCGGATTTTCTGGGGAAAATTAGCCAGAAATCAGCTGCCTTTCTTCATTTTTTTCTGCAGTAAATGGGTCTATTTATAGACCTTTTTGACAACTTTTGGAAATTCTATTTTGACCCCACAATTTTCAAACTTTTTGGCCTTTTCTCCCCAAGGATGGCCGGCTGTGGACAGCTCATCAACAGCTGGAAATGCTGATGGAAGGGCTGAGGTCATGGCTGATGTCATGGCTTACCTCACAACTTTTCAAAAATTACATTTTTGCCCCCTGAAAATGGAAATTCTTGCAAAAATGACCTCTAGGTGTCCGATTGTTCTAAAAATCAACACAACCATTCTATTTCATGATATTATCATCTTGGTAACTTCATACGCTCATTTCGTCAATTTTCCAAAATTTACACTTTTGCCCCAAAAGTGAAAATTTTTGCATTTATGCCCCTAAACTTGATAATTGGCCATAATGCTTACTTTCCATGCAAATATCAATCTTTTCATAATTTTATGTGATTTTCTCATGCATTTTGTGTAAAAATCCTTAACTTATTCCATAAAATCCAAACTCTTGAATTTATGTTCCGTAAAATCATTTTAGGTTGAAAACCGTCTTTGGAACGATTTTCATAGTCATAATGCTTGTTTAAGGTTGAAAAACCAATTTTCTAAAATCACTTGTTAAGTTTGTGGTGCAGGGATTTCGGATTCCCTGAGCACCCTTCATAAAACAATTTTTATCTTAAAATCGGTATGTGATCTGAAAAAGTTTTCTTCACAAAAGTTATAGCTCTCGAAAAATGCTAAAACTTTTGTGTTTTACAAAACTCCTAATTCGGCCTAGATCAGTGCCAATTTTAAGTTGAAACTGGCTGACCCCTGGGAATGGGTCTGGGGACGTAAAATATTTAGCCACGGGTTTTGGCCATTTTGAAGGCCATTGGAGCCTTATTTTGAAAAACTGCTTGCGTGCACCCCTAGCAAAAGTTGTTTTGGACAACTTTCGTGTTTTACATTTTCCCAAATTCGGCCTCTAAAGGCCTGTTATTTTTCGTTCACGAAAACTGGGCAGTCATGAAACCGAACCTGCCAGTTTTCGGTTTACTTTTATTTTACGCATCCTAAGTCGCGAGCTAACTCAACCGATCACTCGGGAGCCTAAATCAATCACATGCAACGTTAACTAACGTCCCACATACTTTGGACATGTCACCCCACGTGGTCATGCAAACCAATCCGGAACTTACTAACCTAAGTTTGCACACTTGTCTAGGGTTGCATAAACATGGATTGGCATCAAATTAACCATACCGAAACAAAATCTAGCACCCTAGCATTCTTGCCCTACTCGGCTGCACCAATAACAGGGACATATCCAACCAATTAAACCATGCAAACCATGCACACAAGCAAGCATAAAACATAGCACAAAATCAGAAAATCATGCAAAGCTAACCTAGCATACTACACCCTAATCAAGCATCCATTCCCTAGCTAAGCATTACATAAAAAAAAACCGAGCTTAAGCCCTTACAAACTCGCATGAAAATACACCATAAATCTCTAATTAAATGCTTGAACCAAAAGCTTAGGGTTAGGGTTTCTCACCTCACCAATTTCGGAAATTGGTTCCACCCTTGGGAGCCGAACTCCTAGCTCCCCCTTGGCTGCCTCCTTTGCAGCCGACTCTTCCCCCCACCAAAGGGTTCCAAAATTCAGCCATGCACTCATACACAAATATGCACATAATCAACCCATTATCTTGCATGAAAATTGAGCTTAAAATTTCTAGGGTTTGAGGGATTTACCATGTCTTACCCATGGGTTCTTGGAGCCGAATTCCTCCCTCCTTGTGGCTGTTCTCTTACTCGGTTTTTGGACACCAAATGGCCTCAAAAATTTTCACCATGCTTGGTGATTCACTGCTGCCAAAACCGACCCTCATGGGTGCCCAAACCCATGAATTTTTCTTCTCAATTTCCTGCACTCCCATGGCCGAAATCAGCCCACCACACCATGCACAAAAATCTTCCTTGGCTCCATGGTGGTTCTTCCTTCTCCATGCTCGGCCACCCTCCATGGTTGGACTGAAAATTTCTTCACTTTCTCCTCTCTTCTCCCACGGCTGCAGGTCAGGAAATCTGGAGAAAAATTCCAGATTTGCTCCTCCTTCATGCTCCAAAAAGCCGAGCCCTCCCATGGTGATCACACATGATTTTTCCAACATTTTGGCTTCCTTTTTCTCTCCCCTTGGCACTCGAATTTTTCTGATGGGAGATGGCCATGGTTTGGCTGTATTTCTGGAATTTTCCAGCTCCCACAACCGACTCTCATGGTTGATAAAGAGGATAATGATCAAACTTTTTGAAAATTCAATTTTTACCCCAAACTTTTTAATTTTGGATTTTTCTCCCCCATGGTGGACGGCTGGAAGCTGAGCAGCAACAGCTCATCAACAGCTGGAAAAGGTGATGTCATGGCTGAGCTCATGGCTTACCTCACAACTTTTCTAAAATTGTATTTTTGTCCCCTGAAAATGGGAATTCTTGCAAAAATGCCCTCTAGGTGTCCGATTGTCCTAAAAATCAACACACCTATCCTATTTCATGATATTATCATCTTGGTAACTTCATACGCTCATTTCGTCAAATTTCTAAAATTTACACTTTTGCCCCAAAAGTGAAAATTTTTGCATTTAGGCCCATAAACTTCAAAATTGGCCATAATGCTTGCTTTTCATGTAAATATCATTCTTTTCATAATTTTATGTGATTTTCTCATCCTTGAATCACATATTTTCAAAATTTACATTTTTGCCCCGAAAAATAAAATTCTTGCATTTTCACCCCCGAAAATGACTGTTCCTTAATTTCTTCTTGCAAAACATGTTATTACCTTATTGTGACCTCATCTAACGACGTCACTTGGCTTACTTCACATATTTTTTTAAAATTTACACTTTTGCCCCAAAAGTGAAAATTTTGACATTTTTGCCCTTTGGCCTTGACTTGCCCTTTTGGGTGATTTCTTGACTAAAGATGTCATTCTGACCTTAACTAATGCTAGGGATGCTTGATTTCTAGGGTGTTTCTTATTTTCTACTGTCTACTTGGGCTATCCCGCCCATACTGACATATTTTACAGTATTTTCGCATACTGCATCACTTTTCACTCTCGAGTCAACTGTTGACCAGTTTTGGTCAAACTTTGACTTTTTCGGTCAAAGTTGACTTTTTCGGTCAAACTTTGACTTTTTCGTAAAAACGTTCCTTATCGCCCTTTTCGACCAGAAAAGGCATTTTCTAACCTTAAAAATCTATTCTGAGTCTTATCGAGCCATAAGACTTCGTAAAACGTGTGAAAAACTCTTAACTGAGTTTTTCCGTAAACATCATAAAATAGGTTATATGGACCACTATACTAAAGTTGAAATTACAGCCATACTATAATTTCATGCTAACGTGTGATACGTATGTGCATTTTCAACATACACTATACTAGAGTCAATCAGATAAAAAAATCCAAACTGTAAAATAATAATTACAGTATTGGAATTTAAATTTTTACAATCAAAGTTTCAAGGTTTTTCATCAAACAAAGCTTTAAATTAAGATATCTTAAAAGAAATTATTATTTTATTCACATGAGTGTGTGTTGGACCAATCAAGGAGTGACATGTGGCCATTGACAACTCACCATGAGTTGTCTTCCACCTTCATTGATGGCCAGCCACCTAGCAAGAGACAACTCCAAATTTTAAAAATTTTGGGGTCAAAAGTTTAATTTTTGAAAGCTCAAACTTGGCCTATAAATAGAAGAGCTCTCCTATTCATTTTAATTCAAAAACACAGCCAAACTCTTGAGGATTTTCTGCACAAACAGTCGAGAGAGAGAGGAGAGAGTCCAGAAAAATTTTCTTCAAGCCAACCTCACCACTTTGTCTTCGGGTAGCTTAGGAACCAAGGGGAGAGAAAAGAAAAATTTTTCTGCAGCCTTATGCGGCCCTTTGCCGTGGGTTGGTGCAGGGGAAAGACAAGAAAAGAAACCAAAATTTGAGGGAGAAAGTAGGGCTTGAAGTTCGGGTTAGTTAGCTAGCAAAAAGAGTGAGATTTAAACAAGTTTTGATAAATGCATGATATAGTTTCGGATAGCATAATCTTACACAGCAATAACATATTAGTTATAAACATATTAAATGCACACAAGTGTTACCAACATATGGCTATTATAGCATATAATCATAGCATAATAATTAAATAGATAACAATAATTTCGTATAAAGAGTAGTCATACGTATAAAGTCGGGGGTGTAAAATATTTTCTCCCACGCCATATATGTTAAACAAGTAATACGTATGATATAAGCTATTAGGTTATATCATATTACCAACATAATTTATGTTGTATAAAATATGTTGGTAACATCAACTTTAGGTATATTAAGCATATGACTATAAATACGTATTTTGACAACATTATGATAATATGTATGATTGTTCGATACATCATACTAACTATAACAATATGTATGATAATATGGTTGTTATATGGTTGTTACATTTTCTAATAATATGCATACGTGTTTATGGCTATTATTATAAAGGCTATAATCTTATAACACTGTAATGCTAATCATGTTACATAACCATAATATGTTGGTAAAACTTATTATGTACATCTTGTTTGGTAAAGGCTATAATCATACGTATAAAGAGTAACTAATAGCATAAAATGCGGGTTTTCTAATAGCATACGTATGTTCCTCAGGATATGGCAGAGTCTGGGCTACAGGCATTGCTACTCCTAAGGAACGGAATACCAAGCCATATCCAGCAGTTTGTTCCGACGCCAAATAGCCGGATGACTATCGGCAGCTTCACTGATGACATCCTAGAGGCAGAGACTATTGCCCAGATCGTACCTGCCGCTGATCATGTGCCCGAGGCCCAGGATCCAGTCGCTGATGATGACGGACAGGAGGATCTGCAATATGAGGTGGGGCTCGAGGAGCCAGTACCAGAGATGCCTGCCCAAGGGGCAGAGGACCCGATGGATGCGGGGGACGCATCTGATGATGACGTCATACCAATAGATCCACCAGAGCAGGAAGACCCTCCAGTTGTCGACATCTCTAGTAATGACGGGGATGATATGGATGATGAGGAGGATCCTGAGGAGTTTCCCATTGATGACCCCGACGAGATGGCGGACGACGGTGCACCCGGACATGTAGTCGTACTTTCTGATACAGATACGTCTGCAAATAGCCTTTTCGGACAAAAAGGAGTGAAATCTACTCGATTTTAGAAAAGTCAAAATTTTGACCAAAAAGTCAACCGTTGACCCGAAAAGTCAAAGTTTGACCAAAATGGTCAAAATTGCGAAAGATGAATTTTAAGATCTGCAGATCATGGAAATTACTGCAGAAACTCATTTTCTTTGATAGATAATGAAAATGAGAACCGAAACCACCATAGAAAAATCAAGCGCATTTAATTAGGTCATGGGGCAGAAAGGGTTTGAGAAAACAAGAAAAATATTTTTCGACCCGATTTTCCTGAGTGTAAGTATAAAAATCCAAAACTGTAAAATAATATTTACAGTATTGAAATTTAAATTTTTAAACTCGACGTTTCAAGATTTTCAGTCAACCAAGCTTAAGGCACATCAAGAAAATGACTCTTCATTGCTGAAGGCTCGTTTGTTTAGTGAGAAGGGCACAGAGTTCAAGACTTCTGATGATGGTATACTCCACTTTAAAGGGAGAATTTGTGTTCCAAACGTGAAGGACTTGAAGGAACGGATAATGTCAGAGGCACACCAAACGCCATACTCCGTACATCCAGGAGCTTCCAAGATGTACAAGGATCTCAGGGAGACTTATTGGTGGCCGAACATGAAGAATCAAGTGGCAAAATTTGTGTCAAAATGCCTAACTTGTCAAAAAGTTAAGGCTGAACACCGGCATCCGGAAGGAGAATTACAGAAGATAGAACTTCCGGAATGAAAATGGGAGCAGATTACGATGGATTTTGTAGTCGGATTGCCCAGAACTACGAGTGGAAACGACACGATTTGGGTCATAGTCGATCGTTTGACCAAATCAGCTCACTTCATTGCGATTAAAGCCACCCACTCAGTGGAAAAATTGGCACAAATTTACGTAGCTCAAATCGTCAAACTGCACGGAATTCCAAAATCGATCATTTCGGACCGTGATGGGCGTTTCACTTCACGATTTTGGATGAGCGTTCACGCTGCCATGGGGTCGAGATTGAAGTTTAGTACAGCATTTCACTCCCAAACGGATGGTCAGTCAGAAAGAACTATCCAGACCTTGGAGGATACTCTTGTAACGACCCACCTAGCGTAGGCCGCTACCGTACTTATTAACATACACTCATAACATAGAACTTACTTACATTGTTTGAAAACACAGCGGAAAATTTTTTTTTTATAGTACTCACAAAACTATAAACATAAAATAATACTGTTTTGCGTACGAGTATATTAATTACCAACTGTTATAAAAACATTTAATATTTTACATAAAACCACAAAACATGTAGCGATACCCATTATCCACTCATTCACAGTGCCTTGGCTCGCTACTCCATCTTGCATCATCGTCAGATAGCTGGTTCCTTACCTACAGCATAAACTTAAACAGTGAGCTAAAGCTCAGTAAGTACAACTCTTAAACCGTGAAAACAATAATATAACGTATAGCATATAACATATAAATCATAACAGCATATCATAACACATATCATGCATAGACCATTTATGCTTTCTTATTTTCCTTACTCTTACTATTTATGGGCCCTTAACCTACGTGTTCGTATCCGGCGCGCGACTATGAATTGGCTGGGGCGGCCAAACCATATCCAGCTCAATCCACAGTCCAACCCGACCTGGCGGGGTGGTACGACACGGCACTTAATGACTTACTTATTCTTATTATTAGTGAACATACATTCTGTTGTCACTTTTCTAATTTTATCATTTCTTATCTTAACATAATAATTGTATACTTAACATATTCCATATTGCATACATGTTATCTGACATATAGCACATAACACATCATGGAAATCTAGTAATATACACTAGTAGCTTATGCTGTAGACGGTGTTGTACTTACCGTCTATACGTCTGTCGCTTGACTGCTTCTCTTCAAGATCCAACTGCAGAATTCCTCCTGCTCGATTGAAGGACGTACGTGAGATTTCTAATCTAACTCATAATATGTTGGTAACTAACCAACATTCATGCGGGTTTTCGGTGATATGTCCCCCTAGAAATAAAACCATGCATGCATAAAGAGTGACTACCTCAGTAGTCTTGTCGATCATAATTCGAGACCTAAAAAGGTTACGTTGGATATTCCTTTTCATACACTTAGCCCATAGACAAACGTATTAGGTTAGGTCAACACCTACCCTTGGGCTTTAATCATCAACTTATAGGTTAACTAAGGTCAACCTTTACGATTACTAGAGTCAATCCCTATTCGGTCAACTTTAGGGTTTTGGGACCAAGTCCCGATAACTCGGGTATAAATTCCCGGTTATCTTCCGTCTTAACGCTTCTTTGAAATCTTAACTTAAAATTCACTTTCTTTAAAAACTTTAACTTACAATTCATTTTTCATAAAAAAGACTTAGCTTTTTAAACTTGGTAACTTGCTTCATAAAAATTCGTAAATCTTGGACCATAATTTCATAAAATGTTTAAAGGTCGGAAACTGCCTTTGGAACAGTTTCCGTGCTTGAAACAGCGTGTTTAGTTCGAAAAACGTTTTTCCTAATGTGGTTCTATAAAATCTGGCACAGAAATTTCTTGATTTCTGCACAGTTTTTGCATTTCAGTTTATACTTAAAAATCCCATTTAAATTTGAAAAAGTTTCCTTCATAAAAGTTCTAGCCATCGGAGAGTTCTAAAACTTTTGTGTTTTGCAAATTTTCTGATTCCTTACCGATTGGTACCAGTTTTAGATTGAAAACGGGTTTAACATGAAAACTGGATCTCACTGACCCACCTACAGTTTTTTTTGAAAATGAAGGCCGTTGGAGCCTTATTTTGGCAAACTGCCTGTGCTATCCCCTAGGAAACACCCTATTCTACAACTTTCGTGTTTTAAGTTTTTACCCATTCGGCCTCTAAAGGCCTGTAATTCATGTTTTACCGAAATTGTCCACTGGAACCTGAGAGACAGTTTTGGTTCTTACATTTTGTTTTACGTCCTAAATCGCGGGTTCTAGCTCGACCGACCACTTCGGGAGATAGTCAACATACATGCAGCGCGTCTAACGTCCCTTGACCTAACCATGCAACCCATGTGATCATGCAACCCAAAAATCTGAACTTGCTAACCTAGGATTGCATACTTTCTAGCTTAGCATTCAACATACATTTCATGCACTTGGTTCATAAAAATCATAGCACACATGCATAATTCTAATTGACCTAATTGGGGACATATTACCTAATTCAAAACCCTAGCATGCCATTCTAGCAATTCAATCACATAGCATAATTTAAAAGCATGAAATCAACCAAACCACCCTAATGACTAACCTAACCAAGCACACACGGCATAGGGCAGAAATTAAACATGCATAGGAGCTTATGCTCTTACATAATTTTTGCACAAAATACACATAAATCATAAGCTTAAAACTCATTTAAACTTGGTAAAAAGCTTTTGAAATTTTTACCTCCAATGGAGTGGATTTCGGCTTCTAGGGTTAGGGTTCCGAAAATCCTTCCTATGCTCCCCTTGGCTCCGAAGTTCGGCTGCTCTCTCTTGGTGCACCAAAAATCAGATTTTTGGTCTCCAAATGCTCTCCCCTCCTTGCTCGGTCACACAAGGGCTGCTTGCCCCAAATCTGGAATTTTTTTCTCTTCTTTCTCCCAACAAACCCGTGGGCTGCTTGACACCAAAATCAAGCTCCAAAACTTGTTTAAATCTCACTCTTTTTGCTAGCTAACTAACCCGAACTTCAAGCCCTACTTTCTCCCTCAAATTTTGGTTTCTTTTCTCTCTTTCCCCTGCACCAAGGCTCACGGCAGTGGCTGCAAGAGGCTGCCAGAAATTTTTTTTTCTTTTCTCTCCCTTGGTTCCTAAGCCAACCGAAGCAAGCGAGATGGATTGGACTTGAAAAATTTTTCTGAACTCTCTCTCTCTTTCTCTCGGCTGTTTGTGCAGAAAATCCTCAAGAGTTTGGCTGTGTTTTTGAATTAAAATGAATAGGAGAGCTCTTCTACTTATAGGCCAAGTTTGAGCTTTCAAAAATTGAACTTTTGACCCCAAAATTTTTAAAATTTGGA
>JAINRI010000136.1:0-16000 GCA_025413485.1 Ficus microcarpa
TTACATTGAACGAGTGAGCCAGGCTGAAGAAATCATTCTTGAGGCCCCGGTTTATGAGTAGTTTGCTTCCAACCCTTTTTGTATCATATTTCTATTTCTTTTATTTTTGTGTATTTTGTGTGCTTTTATATTTGTTTGTGTGTTTTGGAGCATCAGATCAGGTAGCTCATCTACGTTCCCACCGGCATCACCCAGGTGTTCTCTTTCCTTATTCTCCACATTTATACATATTTTTAGACATTGAGGACACTGTCTGATTTTTGGTTGGGGGTGGTGAGCATATTCATGCGTGAATTTAATTCTTGTCATTTTGGAATCTTGATCAAAATTTTTGCAAAGTTATCTAAGTGTGATTTCAAAATTTTCGGTTTGAGTCAGTTTTTGTTATCTTGACTATTAAGAAATGATTTCCAGAGTTCTTTTTGTGCACATGTTAAACCTTGTGGTAAGATGGTTGTGAACACATTTAGTTGAGAAAATTTCCCGAGTTTAAGTGTTTCAATTTTGGTGAGTTGTGAGAGTTGAGAAAACAGCTTTTTGAACTTTTATTGATCTTGTGAGTTGGTATAATCACTATTTGGAACACCACTATTTAACTTGTACTTTTGTTTGAGGGATGATTTTTGGATAGATAGAATTGATCTTTTATAATAGAGTCCTGTTCTGTAAGATTCGTCATTTTTCTCTTGTATTATCAAAAAAAAAAAAAAACAAAAAAAGCAAAAAAAAAAAGAGAAAAAAAAAACAAAACAAAACCAAAAAAGAAAACAAAAAGAAAAAAAAAAGAAAAAAGAGAGCAAGAGCATTTATTTCAACATCAGTATTAATGTAGTTCGGTTGTAATCTCATCTGGGGCTGCATAGCAGTCAAAAGAATCCCTTACTACAATTGTTCTATCAAGCATGATGTCTCTTGTTATAAAAAAAAAAAAAAAAAAGTGTTGTATTTTTGTTTGTTTGTATTTCACGGCTCTTTATGTAACTTTCTATTTGATCCGAATGAAACCCCGAAAGCTTGTTTATGGTGAAAATGGTGTAATGTTCCGAATATTTGATTCGCCTATCATTTGATCAATGGTTGTTTATTAGCTTGTCCTTAAATTGCCTTCTCTCATGCGAGCGTTGACTGATTCCCTTCCAACTCCATGAGTGAAAACCCCTACACTAAAATATTTCCAACACCCGTGAGGTAATGGAGTTGAGATTTTTTCTTGGTGAACTTTTCAATACTATTTGTGTTACGGACTGTGGTAAGAAGGATATGGTTTAATGCACACACACACAACTCTTGAGTATTGACTGAAGTAGTCTTGATAGCATTTTCTGATCTTTTGCTGATGTTTTGTTTGAGTGCTTGAATGATTTTTGCAGGTTTTGATTTAAAATTTCAGCTTGACTTGATTTTTCTTCCGCTTGAATTGCTAGAGACTAGCAATAAGCTGGTTGGGGGTTGTGATAAATGCACAAAAACACACTTTTGTTCATTTAATTTATTAGATAATTTACAATTTAATTAAGTATTTTTATAATATTAATTCATAATATTTGATTTTGGAGATATTTATGATTTTATTTTATTTTGATTGATTGATTTATTTATTTATTTCCTTTCTTTCCTCTCTTTCCTTTTCCTTTATTTTCCTTTTCTTTCTCCGCAGCCCAACCATGTCTTCAGCCATCTCCAGCTGGCCCATTTGACTTCAGCTTCCCCCTTTCCCAGCCAAGCCCGAGATTCCCGGCCCGCGTGAAACAGCCCGTGACTCCAGCTCTTCCTCCAGCTGGCCCACGCGATTTTCGGCCCACAGAAGTCGGCTCCCTCCAGCAGCTCCAAGCCCGCGATTCCAGCCCGTGATTCCAGGCCGAAAACCCAGCAACTCCAGCCCCAAGCTCGCGTGATTCCCTAGCCCAGCCGCACTCCAGCTGCACCTCAAGCTCAGGCCCGTGAATCTGCCGAAAATCCAGCCCAAGCCGCGTGAAGCCTAGCTGTTCTCTCCTCATGCTCCAGCTTGGGCCCGTGAATCTCGGGCCGAATTTCCTCCAGCCAGCAGCCAATCCTTAGGCTGATTTTGTGGGCCGAATTTCTCTCCATCACCATTAGACATTGAGGCCTATAAAAGCAAGCCTTGGTAGCAAGCTTGAACGTTTTTTATTTTTCTATGAGATTTTTGGCTAAAATTTGAGTGTTGATTTTTCTTTTTGTTACATTTTTATCTCATATTTTCTTTTTTAGAATTTTGTGGATGGATTGCAAGTTAGGCTAAATTTCTTTTGTGAAGCTAGAGATGAACCCATGTGTTGAGTTTTCCAATTGAGATTTTGTTTGTTTGATTTTATAATGAATATATATTTGAGTGAAATATTCTTCTCCATTTTTTTTCTAATTTTCTTTGAATGCTAAATATTATGTGCCAAGTTTTTATATAGATTTAGTCATGCTTTTTCTATGTAAATTTTGTCATGTAATGTTTTGTAACTAAAATTATTTTATAAATTGATCTTTTACAGCAATATTGTCAAATTGATATATTGTCGATTTTAGATAATTTATAATAATAATCTCTCTGGTCCTAACGTGAGAAGTCTAATTTATTTGAATACTTTTGTTAAATCAAAACTAAAATTGGAAGACAATACATATGAGGGATTCTTGATGATTTACCACTTTTTATTATTGAATTTTTCTCCATTTTAAATTATGTTGTTTTAAATTTGTTTTAAAAATCACAAAAATATTTCCTCTTCTTCTCTCTTTGATTACTTATTCCTCTAACGCTTTTGTTCCACTAATCTTTTATTATTTGTTCTTATTACCTCCTCGTGGATACGACCACCCGATCTATACTACCATCGACCGCTTATTTCTGTACACATTTGGGCGTAATCAGCTCAATCTCAAAGTTAACATCATTTACAACTTATTCCATCTGATAATATGTTCCTTTATTTATTTGTTTCCATGAACTTGAAACCCTTCCACCATTGACAACGTAATGATTTTCAGCCTTTTCCAAGAGGCCCATTTTCCTTCTATCCAGCCGCTCAATCTCAAAGTTAACATCACTAACAATTTATTCCATCTGATAATATGTTCCTTTATTTATTTGTTTTCATGTACTTGAAACCCTCCCAGCATTGACAACTTAACGAATTTCTGTTCTTAACAAGAGGCCCATTTTCCTCCTTACTGTCCAGCCGCTCAATCCCTGACAAAACTTAAATCTCCCAAGACGTCCTTAATGAATTTCTGTTCTTAACAAGGGATAACCTCACTTGACCAACCTTTGATCTCCAAAAAAAACATCCTCTTTCCATCTCCCAATATGTTCCTTCTTTACTTTTACGTTTTACCATGAACTTGAAAACCATCCCACACTTGACACATTTATGTTCCTTTCCTCAAGCCACGCCTTTTTTAAATTCCTGTAAAATAACCATATCCGGTATCACCCTGCACAGTCTCTTTGATCACCATTCTCTTCCTTGCCAACCCCACCCTCCTTGACATTCCAAGACAGATTATTCATATAAAATGTTCTTGGCCACTACGTCACTCCCTATTTTATCATATTTCACCTATAGTCTAAATTCCTAAGTTCGCTAAAGCGCCAATTAACTCCACTTTACATCACCACTTGACGTGGTGGAATAGAAGCGAAGATGAATTTTACTCTCCTTTCAAAGAATAAGGAGAGAAAATGCTCTAAAAGAACTCTATACTTGCATAATACAAGTTCAAAACTAAACTATATTACAATGGAAAGTCATATTTATAGGCTAACAAACCATAGCCTATTCAAGAGCTCCTATTCAAATCACATAAGACAGATAGATATCCTCTTCATGATAGTCAATAATAAAAATCCTAGTCAAACTACTAAATATGGATTACAACCAATAATTAAAAAACTACTGATAAAACAAGAATCCCCTAATTCTCTATCCTCCATCGCCGCTTGACGCATCACAATGGACAGGAAGATGAAGTTTACACTCTTTCAATGAGTAAAGATAGACAATACACACACACACACACACACACACAAAAAAAAAAAAAAAAAAAAAAACTGTTATCTGGTAATAATATTAAGAAACTGAACTAGATCAGAAAGCTAAAGCTCTACGTATAGGCTGCTGATAAATTATAGCCTACACCAATTCAAATTAAGCATTAAATAAATCAACATGAATCCCCTAATTCTCTATTCTCCATCGCCGCTTGATGCATCACAACAGACCGGAAGATGAAGTTTATACTCTTTCAAGGAGTAAAGATAGACAACACACCAAAAAATAAAAATTGAACTATGTTAGAAAGCTAAAGCCTTACTTATAGGCTGCTGATAAATCATAGCCTATACCAATTCATATTAAGCACTAAATAAATCAACATCCTAATCCTGAAGGTAAATAATACAAATCACAATCAAACTCAGACTAAATATAGATCCAAATAAACAAAGAAATCCTCATAAAACACAAATTCCCTAATTATCTATTCCACATCACTGCTTAGCGGAGTGAAGTAGAAGGGAAGATGAAGTTTACACTCTTTCAAGGAGTACAGATAGAAAGTACACTATAATAACTTGTAATCTGATAATAATACTAATACTGAAAGGCTAAACCATAACACAAAGCAAAATAATTGTTCATAGGCTGATATATCATGGCCTATTCAGGAAGTCACAAATCAAAAAAATATATTAAATACATAAACATCCTAATAAAGTGCTAATCAAATTTAAAGTAATAAAGGTACAACTCATTAAAAATACTAAGAAATACAGATTCCCAATTTACACGGCACAATAAAAGGGAAGATGAAGTTTAAACTCTTTCAAGGAGTAATAGAAAACGCTCTAATATGGCTCTAAAATTCAATAATAAACATTAAAAACTGTACTATATTACATAGATAAGGCCTTATCTACCGGATGATGGATCCTAGCCTATTCAGAAGTACAGATTCAAAACCTGATATCAATATAGCAAAAGAGAACTGTATTACAAATAAAAAGCCTAGTTTATAGGCTGACAATTCATAACCAATTCGAGACTGCTGTCCAAATAAATTACTAAAGAGATAAACATCCTAAAACTGATAATACGTTACAGAAATCCTAATTAAACTCAACCTAAATATAAATAAAAATAGCAACCTCAAACTAGAAATCATAATCAAATACAAATATCCTCATTTTGTGTCCTGCACTAAATAAAAAGCATGTGAAATTAAAATCTAAAGCTTTATGTATTAATCAATCCTAATCTCACTAGATAGCCAAGTTCAGATACTAAGAACATAAATTACTCTTTCTAATAGAAAATGATAACAAAGTCCCCACTGCCCCAAAAAAAGAAAAAAAAAAAAAAGAACCTAAGTATAGGTAACGAAACATGCCAAGTCAATATACGATCAACACGTAAATGTAGTCCAATCATGCCTTCTATTCTTAAATTACAAGTATGTCATGCGCCTGTAATAAAGATGAACTAATCAAATAAAGAATTTGTAGCAACAAAGAAAAGTGATCAGATTCACTCGCATGAGTTTTTCTGAAGATCTCTGCGGTCCCCTTTTTCCCTCTATGATGGCTTGTCAAGCTCTGTCAATCTTTTATAAGCTAATCCAATTAGAAGACACGAGTTTGAGGCCCGTGCTATGCTTGGGAATGGGTAGAAAAAAATAAAAGGAAATGATTAAATATTATATAATAAAAGTACTTACTTAAAATAAATAATATAATTATGATAAGTATATTTTTTAGAATTAATTATTACAATATTATAATATTTACATTCAAGTTCAAATCAAAATGTTGGGTTCATATACATAGACAAACATATATAGATATATGTTTATAAACAAAGTTGTTGCAAACGGAACATGTCTTGTTGAAAATGTCTTCAATTGTGTTTAAGTTTTTTCCCTTTCTCCTCTGATCTGTCATGAGAAAAATAATAATTATTTTATGTTTATAAAAAAAATTGAAATTAGTATAATTATATGATATGATATGTAATTATATATAAAAGATAATTATACCTTGATTCTTTGTGTTTTCTAGATGGGTCAACAGAAGGTGTTTCAATTTCTGTTGATGAGACCAAAAAATTTCTCAATTGGATAATTTGTTAAAAAAAAAAAGGAAAAAAAGTTAGATAATTAAAAATTATAATGCAAATTATTAAAATAAAATATTAATTATAAAATTGTTTCACATTCTAATAAATTAAAATAATATATTGTTATAAAAAAAACTATTAATAATAAAAATATAAAAATATAAAATATAAAATATAAAATATAAAATATTTGTATTAGTTAAATAAATAAAATTATAAAAAAACTAAATTGAATTTAAATATTTTTAAATTTAAACAATAATTGACGGGATGGGAAAAACAATAGTTCTGAAGAAACAAATTAAGGGTTTTCATCCTTTTTTAATCCTTTTTTACGCCTAATAAGATGAATAATAATTTATTTCGAAATATAAATTTATATTTCTTTTAATTTATTATAATTTTTATAACTTTTTTAGTTTGAAATTTATATAAAGCATTATATATATACGAAATGTATATTTTTGAAATTTAACTAATTGAACAAAATTTATTTTTGTTATTTCATAATATGAAATTTTATTTTTTATTTTTGTTCTAAATGTATAAAATTTTTATAATTACAAATTTTAATACATTATTTTAATTTTCGGATTTATAGTTGTTATTTATTTTTAGTACTATGACTTAATTGTATTAATATGATATTTTTTGTTCATTGAATTTTTTGTGCAGAAAAAATTTTAACAATTCTGTCAATTGATTTATTTTTTAGAACTATGAGTTAAAGTTAATTGACGTAATTCTGTTTTTGTTTTTGGTCATAATTTTTTGTTAGTCAATATTTAATCATTTTTGTTTATTATTTAAAATATTATGTGAATAAAATTTGGTAATTTTATTTTTCAGTTTAGTAGTTAATTAATCATTATTCATAGTGAAATAGTTATTAAAGTTTTTTATATACTTATCTTTTTTTGCTGTTACTAATATTTTGATACAATTTTACATTTTTACATAATTATGAAGTTGTCAACCTAAATAATTTCTCAAAACTATTTAAGAAATATGATAAATGTTCTAAGGTAAAAATTTATTATCCCACTACAATATAACTTAGTACAAAAAAGTAAATCATAAAATAAAAATTACAGAAATTACAAAGTAGAAAGTACAAAAAATTGGAGTATACATTAAAAATTACAAACATTTATAAGTATAAAGACATTTATACAAATAAATTATCCTATTAAATTTAAATAATTTACAATCTAAAAAAAAAAAAAAAGGACCCCCTCGGCTAATAAAAATAGTCAGAAAAAGTTGACTGAAATCAGTAGAAAAAAATAATGAACAAAAAAAATAATAACATAGCAAGATAATAGAAACCATAAATGAACATTCAAAATACATAATCAGTACAGAATCAATATATATACACATACTAATGTAAATAAATAATTCAACATATTCATATTATAGAAAATATTAAAAAAAGTTTATGGATATTGTTTTGACAAAAAAAGAGAAGAAAATTAAGATTAAGATTATTTATACTAAGCTCAGATCTCATATATTATTCATGAAGAATAACTAAAATGTTATTCAATCTTGTCTTCAATAGCTACCAGGTGACATATTTGGGAATATATCTATATTATGAAAAAAAAATTATTTAGCAGAAAAGGAACAGAACCAAAAAAAAAAAAAAAAAAAGCAAGAAAACACAGTAGTAAAAACAGTAAAAGATGGAATGATCGGTAAAGACAGAGAAATCAACTGAGAAATGAACCATGGAAAAGAAAAATAAAAACAATAAGAGGAGACAGAAAATAGTTACAATACAAAACTGCAAATGTACAAAAATTAAGAAAATACTAAAAACTCAAGAAATTAAGTGAAATACTAATATATTCAATATGATTTTATTATCAGAAAAAGATAGAGATTATAATTCTCAAATATTCACAGCAACAATGAAGATCATCAAATAACATATAATAGTTATTCAACATATACTTTGAATAATATTAAATTCAGCAACATATAGCAAATTAATTTATATATTTGGTATATGGATTATATTATATATAAATAAAGATCATCATAGCATGTTATAATTTGTGGTGAAAAATTTTGTGAAAAAACATCTAAAGTTTCAACGAAAGAAAACAAAGACAGAAAAGGGACGGAAAAAAAAAACCCAAACATTCATCACAACTATAGTCACATTCAGAAGAGTTTAAAAAAAATGTAAATCATATAATATAATCATCTAATTTATAATAAGAATAATAATGAAAAAATATTACAAAAACCTAAAGACTAATATTATAGTCAGAGAAGGGAGAAGAAGGGGAGAGGCAGAAACAGAATATAAAAGAAAAACTAAATACAATAACAAAAGTATTTCTCCTATAGGATCATTATAATACTAATAAAAATAATTATAAAACAGATAATAGTTATATAATAAATGAAGAATAAATTCCAATTAACAAAGATGAATATGAATAGTACCTGATTAAAAAAAGCAGTTTTGCATAGAAATGATGTCAGGATGATTAATTTTCAGGAAACAGCAGAACAGATGGATTCGGGTAACAATCAAGGAAGATTCAGAGGAGAGCAATTAAGAAGCTATTAAAGAGAGAGTCATGGTAACATATGGGAATGAACTAATAAATAGGCAGAAAAGTATTTATAAGAGGGAATTCCGTAAAAAATTTATTTCCAAAAAGTTTTATAGAAAAGATCAGTCAAAAAGATATGCAATAAATTTTGCATAAATATAAAGACAAAAATACATTAATTTACAATAAATCACAAAAATAACAAAAATGCAAAATATTAATGACAGATCTAAACAAATAAAAAATCTCAGTTAAAATGATTATTAGTCTGTAAATAACAGACGTAAAACAAATAACAGCATTCCAAGCAGAGCAAATTGATAATAAAGAAGCTTTAAATGCTCATGACAGATCAGCAAAAACAGCACATAACATCGAAACCTACAAACTACATGAATAGCCTAGAAAATTCAGTAACCAAAAAATCTAACAATCCATTCAATCCTAACTAAATCATAAAATTAAACCATTAAATATGACAGAAAACCACAAACAGCAAAAAATTTGCATGCAAAATCAGGAGATTATTAGCCGAGGGGGAAAACAATAAAAACTAAACAAATACAAATATTACAAAAACAAAATGTTGAATCTCTTCCTCCATATTCCCAAGCAGCCATGTCCATAGCATTGTCCATCCAATCTTCACAAAAAAATAGCATAAATCAAAAACTGCAAATTAAGTAGTATTTATGAAAAAAAAAAAAAAAAGAACAAACAAAAAATTACTAAAATAAATACAATAAAACAAAAACATACCTAAATTTTTATTTGTCATAATCGAACAAAAAAAAATCCAATCAACATTACATTACATACATATACTAAATAATCATCAAACATTAAAAAAAAAAAAAACAATAAGAGGCAGAAACGGAAAAAAAATTTGGAAAATAAGATATGAAAAACCCAGAATGGGAAATTTTTTTTTTTTTTTTACCAATCAAGAGGAGATACACATGCTGAAAAATGATGAAAGATCAACAAAAAAAGAAAGGGAAGCAATAAAAGTAAGAAATCAGAAAAAAAAAAAAATCGAGAACAACAAATAGAGAAGAAACAAAAATACAAAAAAATATAAAAAATATACAACAAAAAATGACAGCAGACCTGCCGATAAAGCAAGAGGAAGCAAAAATGGCATTTGGACACGAAACACTGAAAAACCGAGAAGAAAGAGAGAGAAGAACAAAGAGGGCAACCAAGATAGAGAAAAAAAACAAAAATGGAGGGAGAATCGAGTAAATGAGAGGGAGACGACTACCAACCCAAGAAAACCAAAAAAAAGTTGAAAATCAAAATCTAGGGTTTTATTTGGGGGAAAAAAATTTCATCATATTCTGGGCAAAAAAAAAAATCCGGATCAACATTACATGCATATACTAAAAAATGATGAAAGATTAAGAGAGAAATAAGAGAAAAATAGAAAAAGGGAAAATTCAGAGAAAAAAAATTTTCGGAAATGAAAAAAAAAAATTAACAAAACCCATCAATATTTTATACACATACTCAAAAATGATGAAAGATCAACGGAGAAGATAGGGGAAGGAACAAAAATAACAAATCCGGGCCAAAAAAATTCCAGAACCAAAAATCCAAAAAAAAAAAAAAAACCTAAAACAACAAATACAGAACAAATAAAAATTTAACCATATTCCGGCCACACAAAATAAATTCGATCAACATTGAATGCAGATACCGAAAAATGATCAAAGATTAAGACAAAAAAAGAAGGAGAAAGGAAAGGGGAAAATCGGAAAATAACATATGGAAATCCGAAACCCCCCCCCCCCCCCAAAAAAAAACCCCATCAACATTACATATAAATACTCGAAAATAATGAAAAATCAAGAGAGGAAGAAGGGAAGGAGACATAAATCAGAAATCAGCAAACAAAAAAAATTTGCAAAATCGAAAAAAAAAAAAAAAAGCCAAAAACACCAAAAAGAGAAGAAACAAAAACACAAAAAATATCAAAAACATACAACCAAAAATAAAAAGAAATCGGTGGACAAATGAAGAAGAAAGAAAAATAGGGTTTGTACACTAAAAAGCCAAAAACTAAGAACAAAGAAAGAGAGGGAGTGACGGAGCAAGAAAGAGAGAGAGAGACAGGAAGAGAAAGAACAAAATGAGAAAAATGAGAGACAATGGAGAAAATGAGAGGAGAGAGATCGGCAAATAGATGAAGAAAAAAGAAAAATGGAGTTCATAAACCAAAAAGCCAAGAGAAAGAACAAACAAAGAGAGAGAGTGAGCGAGCAAGAGAGAGAAAAAAATGAAAAAATGAGAGAGAATAGAAGAAAGATGAGGAGGCGGCAACAACCCCAAGAGAAAAACAAAAATTAGGTTTCAGGGGCCAAAAAAGGGTAAAATGGCCATTTTTCTGTGCAGGTGAAACAACAACAAAGAGCTGGAAGGGCATTTACGTAAATTCACTGTTCATTGGCTCGGGTGAACAGTACCGGCTTACATCCTTTTAGTATATGTATAATATCCATATTAGACAAGCTTGCCATCAAAATCTGTCCTGAAAAAGTACTACTTATTTAATTGTCTTAGAAAAGAAAACAAAGATTCATATAATAGGACTTACATGTTTTGGATCTGATACCAAGTTGTTCCAACAGCTTTGCTCCCAATCTCACTTGAAATTGATGTTTGTGTAGCCCCTCGTTTTAACAGACATAAACACACAAGAAAGAAAATCAGTTACTAACAAATCTAAATATCCAAATTCCAAAAGTCAAATGAATACAAGAAAATGTTACTTAAGAAAATATTGATAGCATAAAATGACGAAACAGATCGACCAAATTCATTTACCAAAATTCATCTATATATTGGTTCAACATTTCCAATGATGTACAGTGAAAAGTGCAAGTGTTTCCACTCAAAAAACTGTACTATCAAAGACATGTCATTCCAATCAATAAAATAAACTCGATAAACTTATTTAGCTAACATATGAATGGATAAATTAATATAAACTAGGAAAATATTGTACACAACAATCATGACTTTGCCTCTATTGAACAAAAAAAATGTTGTCTAAATTGAGAACAGTCATCCAAACAAAAAAGGAAGCAATTTAGTGATTACTTCTGATTATTACCTATTGTCATCATTTGACAATGGATTTGATGTTTGTGTAGCCCCTCGTTTCAGCAGATATAAACATACAAAAAAAAAAACGAAAATAAGTAACTAACAAATCTAAATATCCAAAAGTCAACAATGGATAAAAAATTAATAAAAGAACAGAAAATGTTACTTAAGAAAATAATGATAACATGAAACGAAACAGGAAACAAAGTCAACCAGATTCTTTTACCAACATTTATCTGTCTACCGGTTCAACATTTCCCATGATATAAAGTGAAAAGGGCAAGTGTTCCCACTAAAAAAACTTTACTATCAAGAATATGTCGTTCCAGTCAACAAACAAAATTTGGTAAACTAATTTGGTGAGTATGTGAATGGTTAAAGTAGTAGAACAAGGGAAAAAAAATTTACATGGTAATGAGGATTTTGCCTCTGTTATAAACAAAAAAGAAGAATTTAGCAATTTTTTTGTACTATTATTACCTGCAACCATTATTCGACAATGGCTGAGAAAAACCTTCTTCTACTTGAAGCAGCATAATTTGAAAGCCATTCCATCAACTGGGTAGCTCTATCTTATCAACGTATATCTGAGAAACAACAAAGAACAGGCAGCAAAGAGAAGACCAGATGTTTAGTATCACTATCACAAATAATAATTGTTGGAAACTGAATCCCACGAATAGGTGACTTAATAGAATAGGGAAACTGTTAGAGAAATTCCCATTAATTTAGAATCCAAACTTTTAGGGTTAGTTTCCTTTTTTGTTAGTTTCTGATTTTTCTCCTTGTAATTAGCATAATTAGTTGTGCAGCTTGTGTATAAAACCGTGTATAATTCTCCTTGAATGATATAATAGAAAACAAAAAATTTCACATGGTATCAGAGCTTTAGGTTCTCTCTAGAAATAAAAACGTTTTTTTTTTTGGCCTTCAAACTGTTGCTTCTTTATGCCCTGTTTTTCCTCTGTTTTTTGAGTCCAAAACAGAGCCTTTTTCTCCTCAGTTTTTTCTCAGCCTTCATTGCTGAAACCAGAACCCATTCTCCTTAGTTTTTTCGGCCTTCATTGCTGGAAACATAACCTATTCTCCTCAGTTTTAGTATCACTATCACAAATAATAATAATAATAATAATAATAATAATTTTGTTAGCAATTCCAAATTAGAAAACATGCCTTGAATCGAATGCAATCGTGCAATATGCCAAATTGTAGGATTGTAGGATTGTAGGGCTTTTATAGTAAAAATTAAAAACACGACATCAACTTGACAACAAGTTAACAATGGTTTTCCATGTCAAAAAAAAAAAAAAAAAAACACCTTTACTAAGTCTCCAGACCTCAAATCAGGGAACAAACACGAAAGGTTGATTTCACTTCTAAAACTTTGAGATTGAAACAGTAGATTATCAAATATATATATATATATATATATATATATTAGGAAGAAAGATCAAAACCCAAAAGCAGAAAAAATCATACAATTTTGATTAGAAGGGAAAAAAATCATTTATTTTCCCAAAAGCAGACAAGAATCATCGTATAGACTATAGAGCTTCCAAAAATTATTCCCACGAGACCAAAAATTTCCTAAATACATAAAATTCAAAACTTGAAGAAAATCAACTTAATAGAATTGGTCGTACCTGGATATGGAAAAAGAGTGAAAGAGAAAAAGACAGAGAAACAAAGAAATCCTCATAAAACACAAATTCCCTAATTATCTATTCCACATCACTGCTTAGCAGAGTGAAGTAGAAGGGAAGATGAAGTTTACACTCTTTCAAGGAGTACAGATAGAAAGTACACTAGAATAACTTGTAATCTGATAACAAAACCAATACTGAAAGGCTAAACCATAACACAAAGCAAAATAATTGTTCATAGGCTGATATATCATAGCCTATTCGGAAGTCACAAATCAAAAAAATATATTAAATACATAAACATCCTAATAAAGTGCTAATCAAATTTAAAGTAATAAAGGTACAACTCATTAAAAATACTAAGAAATACATATTCCCAATTTACACGGCAGAATAGAAGGGAAGATGAAGTTTAAACTCTTTCAAGGAGTAATAGAAAACGCTCTAACATGGCTCTAAAATTCAATAATAAACGTTAAAAACTGGACTATATTACATAGATAAGGCCTTATCTACCGGATGATGGATCGTAGCCTATTCAGAAGTACAGATTCAAAACCTGATATCAATATAGCAAAAGAGAACTGTATTACAAATAAAAAGCCTAGTTTATAGGCTGACAATTCATAACCAATTCGAGACTGCTGTCCAAATAAATTGCTAAAGAGATAAACATCCTAAATCTGATAATACGTTGCAGAAATCCTAATTAAACTCAACCTAAATAAAAATAAAAATAGCAACCTCAAACTAGAAATCATAATCAGATACAAACATCCTCATTTTGTGTCCTGCACTAAATAAAACGCATGTGAAATTAAAATCTAAAGCTTTATGTATTAATCAATCCTAATCTCACTAGATAGCCTAGTTCAGATTACCTAATCAAATAAAGAATTTATAGCAACAAAGAAAAGTGATCAAATTCACTCGCATGAGTTCTTGTGAAGATCTCTGGCGGTCCCCTTTTTCCCTTTATGATGGCTTGTCAAGCTCTATCAATCTTTTATAAGCTGATCCAATTAGAAGACATATCCATATTAGACCAGCTAGCCAACAAAATCTGTCCTGAAAAAGTACTGCTTATTTAATTGTCTTAGAAAAGAAAACAAAGATTCATATAATAGGACTTACATGTTTTGGATCTGATACCAAGTTGTTCCAACAGCTTTGCTCCCAATCTCACTTGAAATTGATGTTTGTGTAGCCCCTCGTTTTAACAGACATAAACACACAAGAAAGAAAATCAGTTACTAACAAATCTAAATATCCAAATTCCAAAAGTCAAATGAATACAAGAAAATGTTACTTAAGAAAATATTGATAGCATAAAATGACGAAACAGATCGACCAAATTCATTTACCAAAATTCATCTATATATTGGTTCAACATTTCCAATGATGTACAGTGAAAAGTGCAAGTGTTTCCACTCAAAAAACTGTACTATCAAAGACATGTCATTCCAATCAATAAAATAAACTCGATAAACTTATTTAGCTAACATATGAATGGATAAATTAATATAAACTAGGAAAATATTGTACACAACAATCATGACTTGCCTCTATTGAACAAAAAAAATGTTTTGTCTAAATTGAGAACAGTCATCCAAACAAAAAAGGAAGCAATTTAGTGATTACTTCTGATTATTACCTATTGTCATCATTTGACAATGGATTTGATGTTTGTGTAGCCCCTCGTTTCAGCAAATATAAACATACAAAAAAAAAAACGAAAATAAGTAACTAACAAATCTAAATATCCAAAAGTCAACAATGGATAAAAAATTAATAAAAGAACAGAAAATGTTACTTAAGAAAATAATGATAACATGAAACGAAACAGGAAACAAAGTCAACCAGATTCTTTTACCAACATTTATCTGTCTACCGGTTCAACATTTCCCATGATATAAAGTGAAAAGGGCAAGTGTTTCCACTAAAAAAACTTTACTATCAAGAATATGTCGTTCCAGTCAACAAACAAAATTTGGTAAACTAATTTGGTGAGTATGTGAATGGTTAAAGTCGTGGAACAAGGGGAAAAAAAAATTTTTACATGGTAATGAGGATTTTGCCTCTTTTATAAACAAAAAAGAAGAATTTAGCTTTTTTTTTTTTTTACTATTACCTGCAACCATCATTCGACAATGGCTGAGTAAAAGCTTCTTCTACTTGAAGCAGCATAATTTGAAAGCCATTCCATCAACTGGGTAGCTCTATCTTATCAATGTATATCTGAGAAACAACAAAGAACAGGCAGCAAAGAGAAGACCAGATATTTAGTATCACTGTCACAAAAAAAAAAAATAATAATAATAATAATTTTGTTAGCAATTCCAAATTAGAAAACTTGCCTTGAATCGAATGCAACCGTGCAATATGCCAAATTGTAGGATTGTAGGGCTTTTATAGTAAAAATTAAAAACACGACATCAACTTGACAACAGGTTAACAATGGTTTTCCATGTCACCAAAAAATAAAATAAAATAAAAATAAAAAAAATAAAAAATAAAAAATTTTGACTAAGTCTTCAGACCTAAAATCAGG
>JAINRI010000137.1:0-33597 GCA_025413485.1 Ficus microcarpa
CGACAAACACGAAAGGTTGATTTCAATTTCTAAAACTTTGAGATTGAAACAATAGATTATCAAATATATATATATATATATATATATATATAACTTAGGAAGAAAGATCAAAACCCAAAAGCAGAAAAAATCATACAATTTTGATTAGAAGGGAAAAAAATCATTTATTTTCCCAAAAGCAGACAAGAATCATCGTATAGACTATAGAGCTTCCAAAAATTATTCCCACGAGACCAAAAATTTCCTAAATACATAAAATTCAAAAATTGAAGAAAATCAACTTAATAGAATTGGTCGTACCTGGAGATGGAAAAAGCCATACCAAAACCCCACGAAATGCCTTTCCTTTGAGACAGAGTGAAAGAGAAAAAGACAGAGAAGAGAAATCTCTGGAGGCAGAGAAATCAAAAACCACCAAACTTGGCTACCCAGAAAAGAAACCCCCATGACCATGAGAAAGAACAGAAAGAACGAAAAAGAAAGCTTGGCGCTCAACACTATTTACAAACCCTTCTGAATGCCCAACGGTTAGGGTTTTTTTTTTTTTTTTTTTTTTGGTGACAAAGTAACCCAACGGTTAGTTATTCAAGATCTTTGAGCTGCTAAAGGCGATTTTGGTCATCACCCAAAACTTGGTTTCGAAGACACTCAGTGAGAGAGGAGAAAGAAAGAGGAGAGGGAAGTAGAGAGAAAATTGGCGCCCAAGTCTCTATTTTTACCAGGTGTTTTGGCTCTAATGATGCTGACCTTTCTCTACAACGGTCGGTCTCTCTGAAAACATCCTAGCCGTTTTCTTTTTAATTCTCAAAAAATAATAATAATAATAAATTAAATTAAATTTTTGATTCGTCTGGGCTATTTGGCCGTTGCTGATAGTAGAGGTGAGAATTTGGGCCGGGCCAAACGGGCCGGCCCGCGATCCGTAATTTAGACCCGGTCGATGGCCCGGCCCGACCCACATTTTACGGGTCCTATAAAAGCCCGGTCCTATAATAAGGGCCAGGCCGGGCTTTCCTTTTAGGCCCGACGGCCCGGCCCGGCCCGAATATTTAAGCCTGATGGGCCGGTCCGGCCCGCTCGTTATTTTAAAAAATAAAAAAATAATTAAAATTTCATATATATAAAATAAAATAAATTTTAAAAAAATAAAAGTTTAATTATAATCTTAAACAATTAAAATTAAAAGTTTAATTATAATATTAAGTTAACTAACTAACTAATATTATAATTATTAAGTACTAACTAAGCAATTATAATATAAATATAAATATAAAAATTAATAGAAATAGTATAATAAAATTTTTTATTTTTTATCTAAGATAAAATATTAAGATAAATTATTAAATTATTAAAAATATACAAATTTATTCAAAAATTACAAATAAAAAATAAAATTAAATAAAAATATAAAAAATTGGGCCGGGAACGGCCCGAACCGCTCACGGCCCGCTCTAAGCTCGCGGGCCGGGCTGGGCTTACATTTCAAAAATTCGGACCGGCCCAGCCCGGCCCGAATTTTTAAAATAATCCATCGGGCTCGAGCCGGGCGGCCCAAATTCCCACATCTAGCTGATAGAGTCCCCTATTTGTTTATTGCTTTTTCTTTTCATGTTTGTTTTGTGTTTTCTGGTGTTTGATTCAAATGTTTTGGTTTGTCTTTTGGAGGTCCTATGACCGTTTGGCCTTCTCTCTCTTTATGTGGAGGCGTTGCTCCCCTACATCAGTTGTTTTGTTTTGGCATTTTTGTTGAATGATGATGAAATTCACCTTTTAGCAGCACCAAAAAAATAAAAAGTACAAATCAAAAATAATCATTTTTAAAGATTAATCAATATTTGATGAAAAATGTGAAGATATGTACATCAGGATAGAGGCTGGTCGGGTAGGAGTACGTATCCCAAACTTGCCCTCATCCTATGGCTGTTCAAGGGCCCCAATCCCTAAAGTAGGGGTGGCAATTCGTGTCATGTTTTTTATCATGTGTATTTTAATATTGGCTCAACTCGAACACGACTTGTGACACAAAATCTTTGAAAACTATGAGATGAACACGCACAATCACCTAATGGAATGATATGAACATGATTCAAAAATGATCCATGACACGAAATTCACTCGTGAACCTTTGATTCACACGAAAGTAACATATTTTTCTTGAGTTTTTTTTTTTACACCATTTAACAAATTAAATTTTCACAACTTCCTAAAATACGGCAATACCTATCAAAATTAGCAAATAAGAGTACAACATAATGAGAAAAACTGTGATAAGATTACAAGTTTATAACAAAGTCATATCAAATTAACAGTTTCAAAAAATTATCTTTACCAACCCGGAATTGACCCTTTTTTTCGTGTCAATTTCATGTCAACCCAAAGCTAACCTATACCCTTTTTTTCCCCCCAACACTAACCCCAGAGGTTCGTATTGGTTTCGAGTCGTGTTATCGTGTTATTACCTAGGAGTGTTAGATTTGTTTTGCATATCCATTCAAATTGGGAATCTAGATATTATAGGTGTTAGAAAATTAAGTATGTTTGATTTTTTCTTTAAAAAAAAAAAGTGAATTCAATTTTATTTTTTCTAATTCGATTTGATGTTCTAACAAGCCCTTAAATTGCCGTTGGATTTTTGAACATAAACGGATTCATGATGATCATCGATCAAGATAGACACTTCTAATTTGATACGTCTCTATGCTTAGATTTGAGAGTGGCTATTATGCTTTTAATGTTATTGTCTATATATTTAAGCTCTTGTTTGCATGACTATATAGAATTAAATTTGAGTAATTGGCTTAATGGTCCTTGAACTCTTTAAAAGTGACACTTTGGTCCCTATTCTTTTTCCTTTTTTTTTTTTTTTTGTACTGACCCTAACTCTCTAAAAATGTGACGATTTGGTCTTTTCCGTCTAGTTTCGTTAAAAAAACTCATGGAATAGTCACATAAGAAGCATGTTTTGTACTTTTTGAAGGAAAATACCCCTAAAAAAATTACCCTTATTTGTATTAAAAAAAAAAGAAAAAAGGAGAGGCCTCTCTCTTCCCGCCCCGGCCCGCCCGTAAGGTCAGATGCCAATGCTGGAGCCAGAGGCCAATTACTCTTTAAATTTTTTATATTTACTATGTATTTGGTTGATGACGAAACATTTAGGTGATTTCTCTATTCACGACAACTCAACTCAAATCTAAGTATTATACTCATTTTTCTACATTTAGACTATTTAAATATTACTTTTACTAAGATTATCCAAACACATGTTCCATTTGAATTATTTGAAAACATAATTCAAATTCTACATTTGGGTTCATACAATTAATTTAATGACATTATTTTAAAAAATTTAAATGCAATATATAATCCAAATGATATTTTGGATTGGTCAACCTCTCCTGTCATTTATTTTTTTTAAAATGAATTATTTTGATTTTGGTGGTTCTCTAGGCTATGACAACTTTTTTTATTTTTATTTTTTTTATTAAAGATAGCAACTTGTAGATTATGTACTTTATTTTCCAGATTAAATTATTAAATAATTCAGTTAACAAGGCCTTATACACTTATTTATTAATTAACTGACAAATAGCTAGGGCCTTCGTAGAGCCGAAGGAAGTATAAAGATACACGTATCTTATATATATACAGCAAGAAGTATGTTATTAAAAAAAATTACGTATGATCTATAACCACGAAATTAGTATTTTGTAATTAGAATAATGTATGCAGCACACGTTATTTTATTTTAGTCTGGTATATAAAAGTGAGAGCATTTTAGTGTACCATCTTTTATATTCTTATTTCTAAGGTGAATGTGAATATAAATTAAATTTAATTAACTAAAAAGTAAAAACACTTATGTACAACCTATTATTAGTAAATAATAGGATGAATGTGATGATTAGAGAGAAGAAGAGGTGGGATCGGGATTTCACCTTAAAACCTTAAAAGGTCAACCTGATAAGTGGAGTGATTCAATATCTTTATATATCTGTTATTGTTATTATGATTTTATAATGTGAGACTTATTTTTTTTTTACCCTTAACACGTCCCTACAAGATGGTGTTCTCTTTGCAGTCACCAATCTTGTAATGGATGGAATGAGTCGCTTGCTTGAGCTTTGTGGGTTCTAATACCATGTGAAAATTAGAGAGAAAAATAGGGATTTGAGACTAGTAAGTGATTGGGCTTTTATCTTAAAACGTCAACATATTAAGTGTAGGGCCCAATATCTTTGTCTATCTGTTACGTTATTGTGTTTTTATAATATTGGACCAAAAAAAAAATTTTAAATCTTAACATAAAGCAATTGTAAACATATTCATCAGGGTATCTGAGTCAACACATGATGATGAGGGTAATGGTTTTTACAACAACTCAAAGGATCTTTTACATATATGGCCAAATTTGAGTAGTGGTTTCAAATAATGTCCAAAAACAAACTTATTTGTAAAATTGAACAAAAAATAAGACAATTGATCATGCTGTCTTGACATAAATACCATTAATTCTAATTTAAGAAACAGAAAAAAAAAATAAAGATTTCATCCTAAAAATAGATCTCATTTATATCAGTTACCGAAAAATATTTGTACCAAAAACAAATAAAATCTCATTCACCTAAAATTTCATCTCAAAAATATTATCATTTTTTTAATTATTTGTCATTGGTATTTTTTTTTCTTTTTTGTTTACTGTTAATAATATATTGATGAGATCAATATGCTAAGAAATTATATTTGGTGCATTTTTTTCGTAATGACATAGTCAATATGGAAGTGATCGTAATAAAACCTACAATATACAATATGAAGTTTTTTGATAAGTATTCCGGTCATTGTCATATATATATATATATATAGGGACTATATAATCACTAATTAGGAATATATGATATAATGATAAGATCTTAATAGTATAAATATCATATGACAAAAAACAATCATTAAAATGACAAAGTCATTACCATATTAACCATACCATTATTTCCTCTATATCAAAACATAAATTGTAAATATTGTGGTCAAAATCCGGATATATATAAAACATTGAATATTGATAATATATATATATATATATATATAAGAGGAATCCGGATATGTAATAAAAAAAATTTTTTCCATCTTTTATATATAAACATGTCAAAAAATGTTGAAGGTTAAATCTGGAATAAAAAAGGATGAAATTTAAAATTTGTTCAAATTTGTAAATCAGTTTGTTTTAGACATTATTTAAAAGGGGTATTTGAAAATGGTCATTTTGTGTTGGTACTTCTAACTAAAATTGATGTAGAAGTTTTTAAATTTTTCCAAGAGTTAGATATGTACAAGACTCTTCTTCTTTTTTTTTTTTTTTTGGGTAAAGGATATGTACGAGAATCTGGGTTATGTTTTCATAGTTTTTAAGATTAAATTGTACGTCTCTTAAAAACAAAAAGATTAAATAGTACGTCACGATAAATTATGTAATCTAATAATACGACGTTCATGCATGAGAAGTTTGACTGCCTTTTCATACCAACATATATAAAGAGCAAAATATTAGTTTTTGCATCAAAATCTAAACGTGGAGAAATTATTTTGTAAATTATTATTAGCATACATAAACCTGCTTAATGGTTAAAAGAATAATAGCTATTGATGGCACAAAACTACTGTTTCTAATGAAATTTTTTCCTACAAATAAATCAGAAAAAATAAACAAATGAAAAAAATAATCTGCATGAAACCTGTTTTGTAATAGGAAAACAGGAAAAATTGGAAGATGGAGCAAAACTCATGTTTTTCTGTATGTTTTCAGTTGGTGTCAATCTCAAACAGATACGTTTTGTTACGTTGAATTGTTGATATCGTCTACATGATCTGAGTTGTTTTGCAGTTTGTTGTCGTTTTATTGATCTTGTGGTGGATGTCGTTCTTCAAGATTATTCATGTGGTTTCTTCCAATTTTTTATTGTTTTGTTAAGCGCGTTGTCGTTTTTCTGTTTTCCATCCAGTTTATGTCGCTTGTTGTTGCTTGTCAGCCCTAACTCATTTTTTTTTATTTTAATTTTATTTTTTAGTTGGGTCCTACTCCTACACTCTCATTAAAGGAAAAGTTAAGTAAGCGTACAAGTTTTAAACACTTCGGGTGTGTTTGCAACAAAGGTTGAAATTGGAATTTTATTTCAGAGTTGGTTAACTTTTTAAAAATTAATTAAGAAATTTGTTGATTTTTCAAAATAAAAAATAAAAAAAAGTTGAAATTTTAGATTAGAACCTAAATTCAAAACAAACCATTATTTAAATAAATGAAAAAAAATTCCATTTAAAAAAATAACTGTTAATTAGTAATTACTAAAAAAATCATATTAATATCGATTAATCACTTAATCACTAATATGATAATTTTCCAAACATAGAGTCCTTATTTTAATATTTTAAAACTTCGACCGTTTATTAAAAAAAATCCTCTTAGAAAATGTCATTTATCCACATAAAGTAATCTAAAAAGGACATGTATCTCTACTCAAAACATAGCATGCTTTAGACTTGAAACCCTTCCACCATTGACAACGTAATGATTTTCGGCCTTTTCAAAGAGGCCCATTTTCCTTCTGTCCAGCTGCTCAATCTCAAAGTTAACATCACTGACAACTTATTCCATCTGATAATATGTTCCTTTATTTATTTGTTTTCATGAACTTCAAAACCCTCCCAGCACTGCCAACTTCACAAATTTCTATTCTTAACAAGAGGCCCATTTTCCTCCTTGCTGTCCAGACGCTCAATCCCTGACCAAACTTAAATCTCCCAAGACGTCCTTAATGAATTTCTGTTCTTAACAAGGGATAACCTCACTTGACCAACCTTTGATCTCCAAAAAAACATCCTCATTCCATCTACCAATATGTTCCTTCTTTACTTTTACGTTTTACCATGAACTTGAAAACCATCCCACACTTGACAACATTTATGTTCCTTTCCTCAAGCCACGCCTTTTTTGAATTCCTGTAAAATAACCATATCCGGTATCGTCCTGCACAGTCTCTTTGATCACCATTTTCTTCCTTGCCAACGCCACCCTCCTTGACATTCCAAGACAGATTATTCATATAAAATGTTCTTCGCCCCTACGACACTCCCTATTTTATCATATTTCACCTATAGTCTAAATTCCTAAGTTCGCTAAAGCGCGAACTAACTCCACTTTACGTCACCACTTGACGTGGTGGAATAGAAGCGAAGATGAATTTTACTCTCCATTCAAAGAATAAGGAGAGAAAATGCTCTAAAAGAACTCTATACTTGCATAATACAAGTTCAAAACTAAACTATATTACAATGGAAAGTCATATTTATAGGCTAATAAACCGTAGCCTATTCAAGAGCCCCTATTCAAATCACATAAGACAAATAGATATCCTCTTCGTGATAGTCAATAATAAAAATCCTAATCAAACTCGACTAAATATGGATTACAGCCAATAATTAAGAAACTACTGATAAAACAAGAATCCCCTAATTCTCCATCCTCCATCGCTGCTTGACGCATCACAATGGACAGGAAGATGAAGTTTACATTCTTTCAAGGACTAAAGATAGACAATACACCAAAAAAAAGAACAAAAAAAAAAAAAAAACTGTTATCTGGCGATAATAATGAGAAACTGAACTAGATCAGAAAGCTAAAGCTCTATGTATAGGCCGCTGATAAATCATAGCCCACGCCAATTCAAATTAAGCATTAAATAAATCAACATGAATCCCCTAATTCTCTATCCTCCATTGCCGCTTGACGCATCACAACGGACAGGAAGATGAAGTTTATACTCTTTCAAGGAGTAAAGATAGACAACACACCAAAAAAACAAAAATTAAAAAATCCTGTAATCTGTAACGCCCCACCTAGCGTAGGCCGTTACCCGTACTTGCATACATACATTCGTAACATAAACTTACTTACATACTTAGCTTGTAAAAACACAGCGGATTTTTTTTTTTTTTTATAGTACAACAAAACTATGTACATAACTTAAAACACTGTTTCTTTGCATAATATACTAATTATTACTTATAAAAAGTATCTTGTCTTTTATAAGTGTATACCACACAAAAATGCGTAGCGGCTCCATATACCACGATTTTACATTGCTTGACCCGCTACTCCCCACCGCATCACTATCAGCTGACAGGCGACTTACCTACAGCACAAACTCAAAACCGTGAGCTTAAAGCCCAGTAAGTACAACTCCTAGGCCGTAAAACAAATAACATAATATAACATCTAACACACAATAACATAACATATCATACTTAGCATACTTAGCACACATAGCATACATAACATACATAACATACATAACATACTTAGCATACATAACATACTTAGCATACTTAGCACACATAGCATACATAACATACATAACATACATAACATACTTAGCATACATAACATACTTAGCATACATAACATACTTAGCATACATATAACACTTAGCATGCATAGGTCATCTTATGCTTCATTATCTTTCATTATATCTTATGGGCCCTTAATCTACGTGTTCGTATCCGGCGCGCGACTATAGATTGTCTGGGGCGGCCAAACCAATTCCAGTTCAATCCACAGTCCAACCCGACCTGGCGCGGGTGGATCGACACGGCTCTTATTTTCTTACTTAATCTTGTTTACGTGTGAACATACATTTCTGATATCATCTTTCTAACTTAGCTTCTTGCTTATCTTGTCTTAGCATATAACTATATACTTATCATTTTTCATGTTACATACATGATACTTAGCATACATCAAAGAGCACATCATCGAGTCTAATAGTCTAATCCTATTAGCTTGTGCTGTAGACGGTGTTGTACTTACCGTCTGTACTTTAGTTGTTACGCAGATCCTCGTCCAGTCTCTGCTGCAGAACTCCTCCTACTTGATGGAAAGTTGTATATCAGTCTTCAAGTCCATCTCTATCGTATGTTGGTACTAACCAACATTTTTACGGGTTTTCGGCTATATGTCCCCCTAACGTAGAGTCATATGTAACCCATAGGGTTATGTTGAGAAATCGTGTCGTATACTTGGCCCATTTAGAAAACATCGGGTTAGGTCGAACACCTACCATTGGGCTTGTATTTAAGCTTGTTATCTTGTTGGTCAACCAAGGTCAACCAAAGTCAACCATTTTGTGTGCTATAAAGTCAACCCTCTTCGAGTCAACTCTGGGCTTTGGGGCGAAGCCCGGTAACTCGGGTGCTGAATCCCGGCTACCTTGCGTTCTACATTTTTTTTCAAAACTTAGCTTAAAAATCCTTTGTCTTTAAAAGCTTGATCTTAAAAACCTTTTGATAAAAGACTTAGCTTAAATTTCATAACTTTCTTTATAAAAATTTCGTAAATCTTGGCTTATATTTTCATAAAATGGTCGAGGGTCGGAAACTGCTTTTGGGACAGTTTCCGTGCTTAAAATAACGTGTTATGTCCGAAAATCAATTTTTCCTAAGTTGGTTCTACAAAATCAAGCACAGGATTTTGTTGAATCCTGCACCGTTTTCAGATTTTAGGTTATAGTTAAAAATCCGTTTTGATTTGGAAAAGGTTTCCTTCACGAAAGTTCTAGCCCTCGAAGAGTTCTAAAACTTTCGTGTTTTACACTTTTTCTGATTTCTTACCATTTGGTGTCAGTTTTAAATCAAAACCGAGCTTAACATAAAAACTGGGTCTTCTGACCCACCTACGGTTTTTCTTGGAAAAGTAGGCCTTTGGAGCCTTATTTTGGCAAAGTGCTCACGCTACCCCCTAGGAAACACCCTAATCTACAACTTTCGTGTTTTATGTTTTGGCCAATTCGGCCTCTATCAGCCAACTGGGATGTTTTACCGAAGCTGTCTCCTGGGAACCCGAGAGACAGTTCAGTTTTTAAGTCCAATTGTTACGGCCTATGGCGAGGGTTCTAGCTCGACCGCCCACTGCGGAAGTTAGGTTCAAAACATGCAGCACGTCTAGCGTTCCCTTACGGCTAGCTAAGCCAACCCACGTGCTTGTGCAACCCACCGAACCGAGCCTAGTTGCCTAGGGTTGCACGGTTCCACTAGCATGCATTCAACATAAAATCTAGCATACTTGGTTCATGAAATTTTAAACATACAAACATGCTTCAAAACTGACCTAATGGGGACATAAAGCTCAAGATAAACCCTAGCATGCATTCTAACAAATTTGAGCATAAACCGAGCCCTAAATCTCATGCACCACATCACACAAGCCACTCGGCCATACCAACAAGCACACACAGCCACACAAGCATCATAGGGCAGAAATTTAAACCAAGCATGGGCTTATGCCCTTACAACATTTTTGGCACAAATACACATAAATTCAAAGCTTTAAAATCAATTTAAAAGCTTGAGAATCGTTTTAGAGTTTTACCTCAATTGGTGTGTGATTTGGCCCTTAGGGTTTGGAGTTGCCGAAGTTGGCTCCTAGGCTCCCCCTTGGTTCCTAGTCTCGGCTGGCTGCTTGTGGTGCACCAAAAACCGAGCTAATGGTCCCTTTGGCTGGTTCCTTGGTTTGTTCGGCCACTAAGGGTCCTTGGCCCTAAAGTTGGAATTTTTTTTTCTCCCTTCACTCAAGCCTACCCGAGGCTGCTTGGAGCAGAAATTAGCCTCCCAAAAACTCACCCAAGCTCACCCTATGGCTCGGCTAGTCACCCGAACCTTTGGCCCTAAATTTTTTCCTCAAAATTTTTGGCTTTCCCTTGGTCTCCCCTGCACTCTAGCTCACGGCAAAGGGGCTGAACAGCCACCAGAAATTTTTCCTCTCTTTCCCTCGGTTCCCTAGACCACCCGAAGGTTGGATATGGAGGTTGGCTCACAAAAATTTTTCCGGATTCTCACTCTCTCTCACTCGGCTGATTTGAGCAGAAAATTTGCAAGAGTTTGCTTGCTTTTCTTGAATAAAAGGAATAAGGAGATGAGCTATTTATAGAGCTCAAGCAAGCTTTCAAAAATCCAATTTTTGACCCCAAAATTTTTAAAATTTTAGCCTTGTGGAGGGGGCTAAGTCCGGCCATCAAGGGGTGGAAGACACCCATGAGTGAGTTGGCTTGGACACATGTCAAGAGTTGATTGGGCCACCACACCAAAGAGGATAAGAACAAACTTTGTTCTAGAAAATCTTGAACCAGTCTAGGTTTTTGACTGAAAATCTTGAAACGTCGAGTTCAAAAATTTAAATTCCAATACTGTAAATATTATTTTACAGTTTTTTGGATTTTTAACGTGCCATCGGAAAATCGGGTCGAAAAATATTTTTCTTGTTTTCTCAAACCCTTTCTGCCCTATGATTTCATAAAATACGCCGGATTTCTCCATAGTGGTTCCAGTGTCTCATTTTCATTATCTGTTAATAAAAATGAGTTTCTGCAGTATTTTTCGAAAAATGCAGATCTTAAAATTCATGATACATAATTTGGACCATTTTGGTCAAACATTGACTTTTCGGGTCAACGGTTGACTTTTCGGTCAAAATTTTGACTTTTCATAAAATGATCAGATTTCACTCCTTATGGTCCGAAAAAGCAGTTTGCTTCTTTGGATCATCCGTTTTGAGTCTTTTTAGGCTATAAAACTCATAATACACACATGAAAGTTCTGAACTGAACTTTATTCATAAAATTGCATAAACTGCACATGTTTAATTCTTTACAAGAATTAGTAGCATGAAAAACCAGATATCACAAATCTGGTATAATAATAATGACAAACTGAACTATATTAGAAAGCTAAAGCCTTACTTATAGGTTGCTGATAAATCATAGCCTATACCAGTTCATATTAAGCACTAAATAAATCAACATCCTAATCCTGATGGTAAATAATTAAAATCACAATCAAACTCAGACTAAATATTGATCCAAATAAACAAAGAAATCCTCATAAAACACAAATTCCCTAATTATCTATTCCACATCACTGCTTAGCGGAGTGCAGTAGAAGGGAAGGTGAAGTTTACACTCTTTCAAGGAGTACAGATAGAAAGTAAACTAGAATAACTTGTAATCTGATAATAATACTAATATTGAAAGGCTAAACCATAACACAAAGCAAAATATGTTCCTTCAATCCTTTGTTTCCATGAACTTGAAACCCTTCCACCATTGACAACGTAATGATTTTCAGCCTTTTCCAAGAGGGCCATTTTCCTTCTGTCCAGCCGCTCAATCTCAAAGTTAACATCATTTACAACTTCTTCCATCTGATAACATGTTCCTTTATTTATTTGTTTCTATGAACTTGAAACCCTTCCACCATTGACAACGTAATGATTTTCAGCCTTTTCCAAGAGGCCCATTTTCCTTCTGTCCAGCCGCTCAATCTCAAAGTTAACATCACTAACAACTTATTCCATCTGATAATATGTTCCTTTATTTATTTGTTTTCATGTACTTGAAACCCTCCCAGCACTGACAACTTAACGAATTTCTGTTCTTAACAAGAAGCCCATTTTCCTCCTTGCTGTCCCGCCGCTCAATCCTTGACAAAACTTAAATCTCCCAAGACGTCCTTAATGAATTTCTGTTCTTAACAAGGGATAACCTCACTTGACCAACCTTTGATCTCCAAAAAAAACATCCTCTTTCCATCTCCCAATATGTTCCTTCTTTACTTTTATGTTTTACCATGAACTTGAAAACCATCCCACACTTGACACATTTATGTTCCTTTCCTCAAGCCACTCCTTTTTTAAATTCCTGTAAAATAACCATATCCGGTATCACCCTGCACAGTCTCTTTGATCACCATTCTCTTCCTTGCCAACCCCACCCTCCTTGACATTCCAAGACAGATTATTCATATAAAATGTTCTTGGCCACTACGTCACTCCCTATTTTATCATATTTCACCTATAGTCTAAATTCCTAAGTTCGCTAAAGCGCCAATTAACTCCACTTTACATCACCACTTGACGTGGTGGAATAGAAGCGAAGATGAATTTTACTCTCCTTTCAAAGAATAAGGAGAGAAAATGCTCTAAAAGAACTCTATACTTGCATAATACAAGTTCAAAACTAAACTATATTACAATGGAAAGTCATATTTATAGGCTAATAAACCGTAGCCTATTCAAGAGCTCCTATTCAAATCACATAAGACAGATAGATATCCTCTTCGTGATAGTCAATAATAAAAATCCTAGTCAAACTACTAAATATGGATTACAACCAATAATTAAAAAACTACTGATAAAACAAGAATCCCCTAATTCTCTATCCTCCATCGCCGCTTGACGCATCACAATGGACAAGAAGATGAAGTTTACACTCTTTCAAGGAGTAAAGATAAAGATAGACAATACACACACACCAAAAAAAAAAAAAAAAAAAAAAAAAAAAAAAAAAAACTGTTATCTGGTAATAATAATAAGAAACTGAACTAGATCAGAAAGCTAAAGCTCTACGTATAGGCTGCTGATAAATTATAGCCTACACCAATTCAAATTAAGCATTAAATAAATCAACATGAATCCCCTAATTCTCTATTCTCCATCGCCGCTTGATGCATCACAACAGACAGGAAGATGAAGTTTATACTCTTTCAAGGAGTAAAGATAGACAACACACCAAAAAATATAAATTGAACTATGTTAGAAAGCTAAAGCCTTACTTATAGGCTGCTGATAAATCATAGCCTATACCAATTCATATTAAGCACTAAATAAATCAACATCCTAATCCTGAAGGTAAATAATACAAATCACAATCAAACTCAGACTAAATATAGATCCAAATAAACAAAGAAATCCTCATAAAACACAAATTCCCTAATTATCTATTCCACATCACTGCTTAGTGGAGTGAAGTAGAAGGGAATATGAAGTTTACACTCTTTCAAGGAGTACAGATAGAAAGTACACTAGAATAACTTGTAATCTGATAATAATACTAATACTGAAAGGCTAAACCATAACACAAAGCAAAATAATTGTTCATAGGCTGATATATCATAGCCTATTCAGGAAGTCACAAATCAAAAAAATATATTAAATACATAAACATCCTAATAAAGTGCTAATCAAATTTAAAGTAATAAAGGTACAACTCATTAAAAATACTAAGAAATACAGATTCCCAATTTACACGGCAGAATAAAAGGGAAGATGAAGTTTAAACTCTTTCAAGGAGTAATAGAAAACGCTCTAACATGGCTCTAAAATTCAATAATAAACATTAAAAACTGTACTATATTACATAGATAAGGCCTTGTTGGGATCTATAGGTGCCCTAAGGATAGAAAATCTTAGGGATTTTCTGTAAATATGACATTTTGATATTAATAAGAGGAAATTATTCATGTTTAATAAGTTGTGTCCTATTTACTTTCATTTGTTGATTGTATAATTATTTTGAGCAAACATAAAATACTCCTAGGCTGTTGGTAATATATCGAATTACCATATGTATACGGGGTATGCATAGAAGACGTGGTAATTTGATAACAGTCTAAATAAATAGTCCGCAATCAACGGAATAAGATTTGGGGATCTTATTCATGATAAGATTGTAAAGGTTGTCTACTTCCTTGGAGGGATGGTTTGTCTTGACCATCGGATAGGTTCCGAGTAGAAACTTTAATGTATACCAGTATTGGGGTATGACATTGGACTGGACCTAAAGTGTTAATTGATTCGGTTTAATAATTCTGTTTATAAAAATCAATGATACTTTGATTATCATCCTGCATTAATCTTAATCCTGAAATGATTACTTGAGTTCGCATCCATGACTTATGTACTTTGATGCACTAAAGGTGAGACACTGTTAATTCATGGTCAACATACTTGTGTTTTGGGTGCATGACTTATGGATGGAGAAATCAAGATTCATAGATACGGAATCCATAGCTATCTTAATGATAGTAAATGTTATCTACTTAAAGGTATTATTCGGGGATTGAAAGATAGTATAACAAGATCTTGGCCATCGGTTTACTTTGTGTTCTCTGGTGGTTTTCCAATTGTATGGTTTTACAATTGGTGGTTCTTTCAATGGAGAATAATTGAACTTTAAGTTAAAATGATTGAAAAGGTAAAACGGAAAAAGTCCTTAATTCAATCATGGATAACATATGGGGATTAAGCAAGCGATGAATAAATCATGGAAGAAGCACTACGTGAGAGAGCTTTCGTAATACGGTATGTAAACAGGAGTTCAGCTTCAAACTTTTAGTGGAATAGTTTTGAAGTTGATAATTGATGGATAATTAATCTGGGATTAATTTTTCACAATTATAGGAGCCTCTTTACATATTTCCATCGGGTCCCTCTATTAGCTCATATAGTTCCACGAAGCGTCTCGGGATTTGTTCCTAATGAGATCGGTAAATTGTAAATGGAATTTTGTAATGTCTATTAAGACATGGTACTCTCTAACATGCAATCCAGAAAGGATTGGACATGTGAAATTTGTAGACAAATGATTTGTCAACATGTGATTGGTTAATTTGAATTTTGAAAATAAGATTGTATTTGAATTTTGGAAAACAAAATTTTTCTCTCCTAATTAAAAGTGGTGCACGTTTTTTAATTGTATGGAGGAAGAAAATTTTGTTTCAAAATTATTTAAATATATTCCTAACATTTAATTATTAATTGGTTTAAATAATGGAGATTATTTCATGAATTTTTCTTTCCTAATTAAAGAGGTGCATGGTTTTTGTGAGGAAAGAAAATTTGAAATATTTCATTAATTTAAATTAATTAATATGGATAATGTTTATGGAAAATATTTATTCAAATATGTGAATCCTATTTAAATTCGAAAAGGTTTAAAAGAAGTTTGAATCTAGATAGGACTAGGATCTTTTGACTAGTCTAGATTCTTGATTTAAAATTTAAACCACCAATCAAGATTTCTCTCACTTTGTGGCCGAATTTTAAAGGGGATTTCCTCTTGAAATTTGTTTTTAGGTTCAATGAATCTAGCCCTAAAGTTGTATGATCTTTTGGTTCAAGATTTATCCGGAAAATAATTATTAATTATTTTTCAAGTAGGAGATAAATTTTGAAAAGGATTGTAATACTATATAAAGGCTAGGAGTTCTTGAAAAACCAATTTTTGATAATTTTAAAAAGGGAAAAACGTTTTTTTAATAATAAAAAAAAAAAATTTTTTTTTCTTCCACATCAAAAATTCGGCTTTCTTGTGAGAGAGAAAACGAAAGAAAATTCCATTGAATCAAAACTGCGAGAAAGGTTAAACCGAGTGATTATTTTCATAGGAGGTTAACCGGTTTCTGTTTTGTACTTTTGAAGAAAGAAGTTGGATCAAATTCTCAACGAGGATCATCGGAATTGAGAAGGAGGGATCTAGACTTCGGAAAGTATTACCGGTCGCTTGGATTCATAGAACGTGTGCCCACACACACTCTGAGACGTGGAACTCGAGAATAGTAGAGAAGACACGTTGGTCAAACGCTCTAGCAATTCCAGAATCCAAGAAATAAGGTACGCTTGATCATGAATTAATTTATTGTTATATGCATCATGAGCTTCTTTTCCGGAAACGGCATAAAATTTTTAAAACTTCCGCTGCGCCGTAACTCCAATACCGGATCCGATTTTTCCAACAGGCCTTATCTACCGGATGATGGATCCTAGCCTATTCAGAAGTACAGATTCAAAATCTGATATCAATATAGCAAAAGAGAACTGTATTGCAAATAAAAAGCCTAGTTTATAGGCTGACAATTCATAACTAATTCGAGACTGCTGTCCAAATAAATTACTAAAGAAATAAACATCCTAAAACTGATAATACGTTACAGAAATCCTAATTAAACTCAACCTAAATATAAATAAAAATAGCAACCTCAAACTAGAAATCATAATCAAATACAAATATCCTCATTTTGTGTCCTGCACTAAATAAAAAGCATGTGAAATTAAAATCTAAAGCTTTATGTATTAATCAATCCTAATCTCACTAGATAGCCAAGTACAGATACTAAGAACATAAATTACTCTTTCTAATAGAAAATGATAACAAAGTCCCCACTGCCCCAAAAAAAGAAGAAAAAAAAAAGAACCTAAGTATAGGTAACGAAACATGCCAAGTCAATATACGATCAACACGTAAATGTAGTCCAATCATGCCTTCTATTCTTAAATTACAAGTATGTCATGCGCCTGTAATAAAGATGAACTAATCAAATAAAGAATTTGTAGCAACAAAGAAAAGTGATCAGATTCACTCGCATGAGTTTTTCTGAAGATCTCTGGCGGTCCCCTTTTTCCCTCTATGATGGCTTGTCAAGCTCTGTCAATCTTTTATAAGCTAATCCAATTAGAAGACACGAGTTTGAGGCCCGTGCTATGCTCGGGAATGGGTAGAAAAAAATAAAAGGAAATGATTAAATATTATATAATAAAAGTACTTACTTAAAATAAATAATATAATTATGATAAGTATATTTTTTAGAATTAATTATTACAATATTATAATATTTACATTCAAGTTCATATCAAAATGTTGGGTTCATATATATAGACAAACATATATAGATATTTGTTTATAAACAAAGTTGTTGCAAATGGAACATGTCTTGTTGAAAATGTCTTCAATTGTGCTTAAGTTTTTTCCCTTTCTCCTCTGATCTGTCATGAGAAAAATAATAATTATTTTATGTTTATAAAAAAAATTGAAATTAGTATAATTATATGATATGATATGTAATTATATATAAAAGATAATTATACCTTGATTCTTTGTATTTTCTAGATGGGTCAACAGAAGGTGTTTCAATTTCTGTTGATGAGACCAAAAAATTTCTCAATTGGATAATTTGTTAAAAAAAAAAAAAAGGAAAAAAAGTTAGATAATTAAAAAATTATAATGCAAATTATTAAAATAAAGTATTAATTATAAAATTGTTTCACATTCTAATAAATTAAAATAATATATTGTTATAAAAAACTATTAATAATTAAAATATAAAAATATAAAATATAAAATATAAAATATAAAAAATTTGTATTAGTTAAATAAATAAAATTATAAAAAAACTAAATTGAATTTAAATATTTTTAAATTTAAACAATAATTGACGGGATGGGAAAAACAATAGTTCTGAAGAAACAAATTAAGGGTTTTCATCCTTTTTTAATCCTTTTTTACGCCTAATAAGATGAATAATAATTTATTTTGAAATATAAATTTGTATTTCTTTTAATTTATTATAATTTTATATAACTTTTTTAGTTTGAAATTTATATAAAGCATTATATATATACGAAATGTATATTTTTGAAATTTAACTAATTGAACAAAATTTATTTTTGTTATTTCATAATATGAAATTTTATTTTTTATTTTTGTTCTAAATGTATAAAATTTTTATAATTACAAATTTTAATACATTATTTTTAATTTTCGGATTTATAGTTGTTATTTATTTTTAGTACTATGACTTAATTGTATTAATATGATATTTTTTGTTCATTGAATTTTTTGTGCAGAAAAAATTTTAACAATTCTGTCAATTGATTTATTTTTTTAGAACTATGAGTTAAAGTTAATTGACGTAATTCTGTTTTTGTTTTTGGTCATAATTTTTTGTTAGTCAATATTTAATCATTTTTGTTTATTATTTAAAATATTATGTGAATAAAATTTGGTAATTTTATTTTTCAGTTTAGTAGTTAATTAATCATTATTCATAGTGAAATAGTTATTAAAGTTTTTTATATACTTATCTTTTTTTGCTGTTACTAATATTTTGATACAATTTTACATTTTTACATAATTATGGAGTTGTCAACCTAAATAATTTCTCAAAACTATTTAAGAAATATGATAAATGTTCTAAGGTAAAAATTTATTATCCCACTACAATATAACTTAGTACAAAAAAGTAAATCATAAAATAAAAATTACAGAAATTACAAAGTAGAAAGTACAAAAAATTGGAGTATACATTAAAATTTACAAACATTTATAAGTATAAAGACATTTATACAAATAAATTATCCTATTAAATTTAAATAATTTACAATCTAAAAAAAAAAAAAAAAAGGGACCCCCTCGGCTAATAAAAATAGTCAGAAAAAGTTGACTGAAATCAGTAGAAAAAAATAATGAACAAAAAAAATAATAACATAGCAAGATAATAGAAACCATAAATGAACATTCAAAATACATAATCAGTACAGAATCAATATATATACACATACTAATGTAAATAAATAATTCAACATATTCATATTATAGAAAATATTAAAAAAAGTTTATGGATATTGTTTTGACAAAAAAGAGAAGAAAATTAAGATTAAGATTATTTATACTAAGCTCAGATCTCATATATTATTCATGAAGAATAACTAAAATGTTATTCAATCTTGTCTTCAATAGCTACCAGGTGACATATTTGGGAATATATCTATATTATGAAAAAAAAAATTATTTAGCAGAAAAGGAACAGAACCAAAAAAAAAAAAAAAAGCAAGAAAACACAGTAGTAAAAACAGTAAAAGATGGAATGATCGGTAAAGACTGAGAAATCAACTGAGAAATGAACCATGGAAAAGAAAAATAAAAACAATAAGAGGAGACAGAAAATAGTTACAATACAAAACTGCAAATGTACAAAAATTAAGAAAATACTAAAAACTCAAGAAATTAAGTGAAATACTAATATATTCAATATGATTTTATTATCAGAAAAAGATAGAGATTATAATTCTCAAATATTCACAGCAACAATGAAGATCATCAAATAACATATAATAATTATTCAACATATACTTTGAATAATATTAAATTCAGCAACATATAGCAAATTAATTTATATATTTGGTATATGGATTATATTATATATAAATAAAGATCATCATAGCATGTTATAATTTGTGGTGAAAAATTTTGTGAAAAAACATCTAAAGTTTCAACGAAAGAAAACAAAGACAGAAAAGGGACGGAAAAAAAAAACCCAAACGTTCATAACAACTATAGTCACATTCAGAAGAGTTTAAAAAAAATGTAAATCATATAATATAATCATCTAATTTATAATAAGAATAATAATGAAAAAATATTACAAAAACCTAAAGACTAATATTATAGTCAGAGAAGGGAGAAGAAGGGGAGAGGCAGAAACAGAATATAAAAGAAAAACTAAATACAATAACAAAAGTATTTCTCCTATAGGATCATTATAATACTAATAAAAATAATTATAAAACAGATAATAGTTATATAATAAATGAAGAATAAATTCCAATTAACAAAGATGAATATGAATAGTACCTGATTAAAAAAAGCAGTTTTGCATAGAAATGATGTCAGGATGATTAACTTTCAGGAAACAGCAGAACAGATGGATTCGGGTAACAATCAAGGAAGATTCAGAGGAGAGCAATTAAGAAGCTATTAAAGAGATAGTCATGGTAACATATGGGAATGAACTAATAAATAAGCAGAAAAGTATTTATAAGAGGGAATTCCGTGAAAAATTTATTTCCAAAAAGTTTTATAGAAAAGATCAGTCAAAAAGATATGCAATAAATTTTGCATAAATATAAAGACAAAAATACATTAATTTACAATAAATCACAAAAATAACAAAAATACAAAATATTAATGACAGATCTAAACAAATAAAAAATCTCAGTTAAAATGATTATTAGTCTGTAAATAACAGACGTAAAACAAATAACAGAGCAAATTGATAATAAAGAAGCATTAAATGCTCATGACAGATCAGCAAAAACAGCACATAACATCGAAACCTACAAACTACATGAATAGCCTAGAAAATTCAGTAACCAAAAAATCTAACAATCCATTCAATCCTAACTAAATCATAAAATTAAACCATTAAATATGACAGAAAACCACAAACACAAAAAATTTGCATGCAAAATCAGGAGCTTATTAGCCGAGGGGGAAAACAATAAAAACTAAACAAATACAAATATTACAAAAACAAAATGTTGAATCTCTTCCTCCATATTCCCAAGCAGCCATGTCCATAGCATTGTCCATCCAATCTTCACAAAAAAATAGCACAAATCAAAAACTGCAAATTAAGTAGTATTTATGAAAAAAAAAAAAAAACAAAAAAAGAAAAAACAAAAAATTACTAAAATAAATACAATAAAAACAAAAACATACCTAAATTTTTTATTTGTCATAATCGAACAAAAAAAATCCAATCAACATTACATTACATACATATACTAAATAATCATCAAACATTAAAAAAAAAAAAAACAATAAGAGGCAGAAACGGAAAAAAAAAATTGGAAAATAAGATATGAAAAATCCAGAATGGGAAATTTTTTTTTTTTTTTTTTTACCAATCAAGAGGAGATACACATGCTGAAAAATGATGAAAGATCAACAAAAAAAGAAAGGGAAGCAATAAAAGTAAGAAATCAGAAAAAAAAAAAAAAAAATCGAGAACAACAAATAGAGAAGAAACAAAAATACAAAAAAATATAAAAAATATAAAACAAAAAATGACAGCAGACCTGCCGATAAAGCAAGAGGAAGCAAAAATGGCATTTGGACACGAAACACTGAAAAACCGAGAAGAAAGAGAAAGAACAACAAAGAGGGCAACCAAGATAGAGAAAAAAACAAAAATGGAGGGAGAATCGAGTAAATGAGAGGGAGACGACTACCAACCCAAGAAAACCCAAAAAAAGTTGAAAATCAAAATCTAGGGTTTTATTTGGGGGAAAAAAATTTCATCATATTCTGGGCAAAAAAAAAAAAAAATCCGGATCAACATTACATGCATATACTAAAAAATGATGAAAGATTAAGAGAGAAATAAGAGAAAAATAGAAAAAGGGAAAATTCAGAGAAAAAAAATTTTCGGAAATGAAAAAAAAAATTAACAAAACCCATCAATATTTTATACACATACTCAAAAATGATGAAAGATCAACGGAGAAGAGAGGGGAAGGAACAAAAATAACAAATCCGGGCCAAAAAAATTCCAGAACCAAAAATCCCAAAAAAAAAAACCTAAAACAATAAATACAGAACAAATAAAAATTTAACCATATTCCGGCCACACAAAATAAATTCGATCAACATTGAATGCAGATACCGAAAAATGATCAAAGATTAAGACAAAAAAAGAAGGAGAAAGGAAAGGGGAAAATCGGAAAATAACATATGGAAATCCGAAACCCCCCCCCCCCCAAAAAAAAAACCCCATCAACATTACATATAAATACTCGAAAATAATGAAAAATCAAGAGAGGAAGAAGGGAAAGAGACATAAATCAAAAATCAGCAAACAAAAAAAATTTGCAAAATCGAAAAAAAAAAAAGCCAAAAACACCAAAAAGAGAAGAAACAAAAACACAAAAAATATCAAAAACATACAACCAAAAATAAAAAGAAATCGGTGGACAAATGAAGAAGAAAGAAAAATAGGGTTTGTACACCAAAAAGCCAAAAACTAAGAACAAAGAAAGAGAGAGAGTGACGGAGCAAGAAAGAGAGAGAGAGACAGGAAGAGAAAGAACAAAATGAGAAAAATGAGAGACAATGGAGAAAATGAGACGAGAGAGATCGGCAAATAGATGAAGAAAAAAGAAAAATGGAGTTCATAAACCAAAAAGCCAAGAGAGAGAACAAACAAAGAGAGAGAGTGAGCGAGCAAGAGAGAGAAAAAAATGAAAAAATGAGAGAGAATAGAAGAAAGATGAGGAGGCGGCAACAACCCTAGAGAAAAACAAAAATTAGGTTTCAGGGGCCAAAAAAGGGTAAAATGGCCATTTTTCTGTGCAGGTGAAACAACAACAAAGAGCTGGAAGGGCATTTACGTAAATTCACTGTTCATTGGCTCGGGTGAACAGTACCGGCTTACATCCTTTTAGTATATGTATAATATCCATATTAGACAAGCTTGCCATCAAAATCTGTCCTGAAAAAGTACTGCTTATTTAATTGTCTTAGAAAAGAAAACAAAGATTCATATAATAGGACTTACATGTTTTGGATCTGATACCAAGTTGTTCCAACAGCTTTGCTCCCAATCTCACTTGAAATTGATGTTTGTGTAGCCCCTCGTTTTAACAGACATAAACACACAAGAAAGAAAATCAGTTACTAACAAATCTAAATATCCAAATTCCAAAAGTCAAATGAATACAAGAAAATGTTACTTAAGAAAATATTGATAGCATAAAATGACGAAACAGATCGACCAAATTCATTTACCAAAATTCATCTATATATTGGTTCAACATTTCCAATGATGTACAGTGAAAAGTGCAAGTGTTTCCACTCAAAAAACTGTACTATCAAAGACATGTCATTCCAATCAATAAAATAAACTCGATAAACTTATTTAGCTAACATATGAATGGATAAATTAATATAAACTAGGAAAATATTGTACACAACAATCATGACTTTGCCTCTATTGAACAAAAAAATGTTTTGTCTAAATTGAGAACAGTCATCCAAACAAAAAAGGAAGCAATTTAGTGATTACTTCTGATTATTACCTATTGTCATCATTTGACAATGGATTTGATGTTTGTGTAGCCCCTCGTTTCAGCAGATATAAACATACAAAAAAAAAACGAAAATAAGTAACTAACAAATCTAAATATCCAAAAGTCAACAATGGATAAAAAATTAATAAAAGAACAGAAAATGTTACTTAAGAAAATAATGATAACATGAAACGAAACAGGAAACAAAGTCAACCAGATTCTTTTACCAACATTTATCTGTCTACCGGTTCAACATTTCCCATGATATAAAGTGAAAAGGGCAAGTGTTTCCACTAAAAAAACTTTACTATCAAGAATATGTCGTTCCAGTCAACAAACAAAATTTGGTAAACTAATTTGGTGAGTATGTGAATGGTTAAAGTAGTGGAACAAGGGGAAAAAAAAATTTTACATGGTAATGAGGATTTTGCCTCTTTTATAAACAAAAAAGAAGAATTTAGCCTTTTTTTTTTTTTACTATTACCTGCAACCATCATTCGACAATGGCTGAGTAAAAGCTTCTTCTACTTGAAGCAGCATAATTTGAAAGCCATTCCATCAACTGGGTAGCTCTATCTTATCAATGTATATCTGAGAAACAACAAAGAACAGGCAGCAAAGAGAAGACCAGATATTTAGTATCACTGTCACAAAAAAAATAATAATAACAATAATAATAATTTTGTTAGCAATTCCAAATTAGAAAACATGCCTTGAATCGAATGCAACCGTGCAATATGCCAAATTGTAGGATTGTAGGGCTTTTATAGTAAAAATTAAAAACACAACATCAACTTGACAACATGTTAACAATGGTTTTCCATGTCACCAAAAAATAAAATAAAATAATAAATAATAAATAATAAAAATAAAAAATTTTGACTAAGTCTTCAGACCTAAAATCAGGGGACAAACACGAAAGGTTGATTTCAATTTCTAAAACTTTGAGATTGAAACAATAGATTATCAAATATATATATATATATATATAACTTAGGAAGAAAGATCAAAACCCAAAAGCAGAAAAAATCATACAATTTTGATTAGAAGGGAAAAAAATCATTTATTTTCCCAAAAGCAGACAAGAATCATCGTATAGACTATAGAGCTTCCAAAAATTATTCCCACGAGACCAAAAATTTCCTAAATACATAAAATTCAAAAATTGAAGAAAATCAACTTAATATAATTGGTCGTACCTGGAGATGGAAAAAGCCATACCAAAACCCCACGAAATGCCTTTCCTTTGAGACAGAGTGAAAGAGAAAAAGACAGAGAAGAGAAATCTCTGGAGGCAGAGAAATCAAAAACCACCAAACTTGGCTACCCAGAAAAGAAACCCCCATGACCATGAGAAAGAACAAAAGAAAGCTTGGCGCTCAACACTATTTACAAACCCTTCTGAATGCCCAACGGTTAGGGTTTTTTTTTTGTTTTTGTTTTTTTTTTTTTTGTGATGAAGTAACCCAACGGTTAGTTATTCAAGATCTTTGAGCTGCTAAAGGCGATTTTGGTCATCACCCAAAACTTGGTTTCGAAGAAAGAAAGAGGAGAGGGAAGAAGGAGAAATAGAGAGAAAATTGGCGCCCAAGTCTCTATTTTTACCAGGTGTTTTGGCTCTAATGATGCTGACCGTTCTCTACAACGGTCGGTCTCTCTAAAAACATCCTAGCCGTTTTCTTTTTAATTCTCAAAAAATAATAATAATAATAATATAATAATAAATTAAATTAAATCTTTGATTCGTCTGGACTATTTGGCCGTTGCTAATAGTAGAGGTGGGAATTTGGGCCGGACCAAACGGGCCGGCCCGCGGTCCGTAATTTAGACCCGGTCGGTGGCCCGGCCCAACCCACATTTTACGGGTCCTATAAAAGCCCGGTCCTATAATAAGGGCCGGGCCGGGCTCTCCTTTTAGGCCCGACAGCCCGGCCTGGCCCGGCCCGAATATTTAAGCCCGATGGACCGGCCCGGCCCGCTCGTTATTTTAAAAAATAAAAAAATAATTAAAATTATATATATAAAATAAAATAAAATTTAAAAAAATAAAAGTTTAATTATTATCTTAAACAATTAAAATTAAAAGTTTAATTATAATATTAAGTTAACTAACTAACTAATATTATAATTATTAAGTACTAACTAAGCAATTATAATATAAATATAAATATAAAATTAATAGAAATAGTATAATAAAATTTTTTTAACAAAGTATAAAATTTTTATTTTTTATCTAAGATAAATTATTAAATTATCAAAAATATACAAATTTATTCAAAAATTACAAATAAAAAATAAAATTAAATAAAAATATAAAAAATTGGCCCGGCCCACTCTAAGCTCGCGGGCCGGACTGGGCTTACATTTCAAAAATTCGGGCCGAGCCGGGCCGCCCCGAACTTTTAAAATAGCCCACGGCGGCCTAAATTCCCATCTCTAGCTGATAGAGTCCCTATTTGTTTATTGCCTTTTCTTTTCATGTTTGTTTTGTGTTTTCTGGTGTTTGATTCAAATGTTTTGGTTTGTCTTTTGGAGGTCCTATGACCGTTTGGCCTTCTCTCTCTTTATGTGGAGGCGTTGCTCCCCTACATCGGTTGTTTTGTTTTGGCATTTTTTGTTGAATGATGATGAAATTCACCTTTTAGCAGCACCAAAAAAATAAAAAGTACAAATAAAAAATAATCATATTTAAAGATTAATCAATATTTGATGAAAAATGTGAAGATATGTACATCAGGATAAAGGCTGGTTGGGTGGGAGTGCGTCTCCCAAACTTGCCCTCATCCTATGGCTGTTCAAGGGCCCCAATCCCTAAAGTAGGGGTGGCAATTCGTGTCATGTTTTTGATCATGTGTATTTTAATATTGGCTCAACTCGAACACGACTTGTGACACAAAATCTTTGAAAACTATGAGATGAACATGACACAATCACCTAATGGAATGATATGAACATTATTCGAAAATGACCCATGACACGAAATTAACTCGTGAACCTATGATTCACACGAAAGTAATGTATTTTTCTTGAGTTTTTTTTACACCATTTAACAAATTAAATTTTCACAACTTCCTAAAATACGGTAATACCTATCAAAATTAGCAAATAAGAGTACCACATTATGAGAAAAACTGTGATAAGATTACAAGTTTATAACAAAGTCATATTAAATTAACAATTTCAAAAAATTATCTTAGCCAACCCGGAATTGACCCTTTTTTTCGTGTCAATTTCATGTCAACCAAAAGCTAACCTATACCCTTTTTTTCCCCCAACACTAACCCCAGAGGTTCGTATTGGTTTCGAGTCATGTTATCGTGTTATTACCTACGAGTGTTAGATTTGTTTTGCATATCCATTCAAATTGGGAATCTAGATATTATAGGTGTTAGAAAATTAAGTATGTTTGATTTTTTCTTTTAAAAAAAAAAGTCAATTCAATTTTATTTTTTCCAATTCGATTTGATGTTCTAACAAGCCCTTAAATTGCCGTTGGATTTTTGAACATAAACGGATTCATGATGATCATTGATCAAGATAGACACTTCTAATTTGATATGTCTCTATGCTTAGATTTGAGAGTGGCTATGATGCTTTTAATGTTATTGTCTATATATTTAAGCTCTTGTTTGGATGACTATATAGAATTAAATTTGAGTAATTGGGCTTAATAGTCCTTGAACTCTTTAAAAGTGATACTATGGTCGCTATTCTTTTTTTTTTTTTTTTTGTACTAACCCTAACTCTCTAAAAATGTGATAATTTGGTCTTTTCTGTCTAGTTTTGTTAAAAAAACTCATGGAATAGTCACATAAGAAGCATGTTTTGTACTTTTTAAGGAAAATACCCCTTAAAAAATTATCCTTATTTGTATTAAAAAAAAAAAAAGGAGAGGCCACTCTCTTCCCGCCCCGCCCTAAGGTCAGATGCCAATGCTGGAGCCAGAGGCCAATTACTCTTTAAATTTTTTACATTTACTATGTGTTTGGTTGATGACGAAACATTTAGGTGATTTCTCTATTTACGACAACTCAACTCAAATCTAAGTATTATACTCATTTTTCTACATTAGACTATTTAAATATTACTTTTACTAAGATTATCCAAACACATGTTCAATTTGAATTATTTGAAAACATAATTCAAATTCTACATTTGGGTTCATACAATTAATTTAATGACAATATTTTAAAAAATTTAAATGCAATATATAATCCAAATGATATTTTGGATTGGTCAACCTCTCCTGTCATTTATTTTTTTAAAAATGAATTATTTTGATTTTGGTGGTTCTCTAGGCTATGACAACTTTTTTTATTTTTATTTTTTTTGTTAAAGATAGCAACTTGTAGATTATGTACTTTATTTTCCAGATTAAATTATTAAATAATTCAGTTAACAAGGTCTATACACTTATTTATTAATTAACTGACAAATAGCTAAGGCCTTCGTAGAACCGAAGGAAGTATAAAGATATACGTATCTTATATATATACAGCAAGAAGTATGTTATTAAAAAAAATTACGTATGATCTATAACCACGAAATTAGTATTTGTAATTAGAATAATGTATGCAGCACACGCAATTTTATTTTAGTCTGGTATATAAAAGTGAGAGCATTTTTGTGTACCATCTTTTATATTCTTATTTCTAAGGTGAATGTGAATATAAATTAAATTTAATTAACTAAAAAGTAAAAACACTTATGTACAACCTATTATTAGTAAATAATAGGATGAATGTGATGATTAGAGAGCAGAAGAGGTGGGATCGGGATTTCACCTTAAAACCTTAAAAGGTCAACCTGATAAGTGGAGTGATTCAATACTTTATATATCTGTTATTGTTATTATGATTTTATAATGTGAGACTTGAGTTTTTTTTTTACCCTTAACACGCCCCTACAAAATGGTCTTCTCTTTGCAGTCACCAATCTTGTAATGGATGGAATGAGTCGCTTGTTTGAGCTTTGTGGGTTCTAATATCATGTGAAGATTAGAGAGGAAAATAGGAATTTGATACTAGTAAGTGATTGGGCTTTTATCTTAAAACGTCAACATATTAAGTGTAGGGCCCAATATCTTATATATCTGTTACGTTATTGTGTTTTATAATATTGGACTCAAAAAAAAAATTTTTAAATCTTAACATAAAGCAATTGTAAACATATTCATCAGAGCATCTGAGTCAACACATAATGATGAGGGTAATGGTTTTTACAACAACTAAAAGGATCTTTTACATATATGGCCAAATTGAGTAGTGGTTTCAAATAATGTCCAAAAACAAACTTATTTGTAAAATTGAACAAAAAAAGGCAATTGATCATGTTGTCTTGACATAAATACCATTAATTCTAATTTAAGAAACAGAAAAAAAAAATATTTCATCGTAAAAATAGATCTCATTTATATCAGTTACCAAAAATATTTGTACAAAAAACAAATAAAATCTCATTCACCTAAATTTCATCTCAAAAAATATTATCATTTTTTTAATTATTTGTCATTGGTATTTTTTTTTCTTTTTTGTTTACTGGTAATATTATATTGATGAGATCAATATGCTAAGAAATTATATTGGTGCATTTTTCGTAATGACATAGTCAATATGGAAGTGATCGTAATAAAACCTACAATATACAATATGAAGTTTTTTGATAAGTATTCCAGTCATTGTCATATATATATATATAGGGACTATGTAATCACTAATTAGGAATATACAATATAATGATAAGATCTTAATAGTATAAATATCATATGACAAAAACAATCATTAAAATGACAAAGTCATTACCATATTAACCATACCATTATTCCTCTATATCAAAACATAAATTTCAAATACTATGGTCAAAATCCGGATATATATAAAACATTGAATATTGATAATATATATATATATATATATAAGAGGAATCCGGATATGTAATAAAACAATTTTTTCCATCTTTTATATATAAACATGTCAAAAAAATGTTGAAGGTTAAATCTGGAATAAAAAGGATGAAATTTAAAATTGTTCAAATTGTAAATAAGTTTGTTTTAGACATTATTTAAAAGGGGTGTTTGAAAATGGTCATTTTGTGTTGGTACTTCTAACTAAAATTGATGTAGAAGTTTTTAAAATTTTTCCAAGAGTTAGATATGTACAAGACTCTTCTTCTTTTTTTTCTTTTCTTTTTTTGGGATAAAGGATATGTACGAGAATCTGGGTTATGTTTCATAGTTTTAAGATTAAATGTGCGTCTCTTAAAAACAAAAAGATTAAATAGTACGTCACGATAAATTATGTAATCTAATAATACGACGTTCATGCATGAGAAGTTTGACTGCCTTTTCATACCAACATATATAAAGAGCAAAATATTAGTTTTGCATCAAAATCTAAACGTGGAGAAATTATTTTGTAAATTATATTAGCATACATAAACCTGCTTAATGGTTAAAAGAATAATAGCTATTGATGCACAAAACTACTGTTTCTAATGTAAATTTTTCCTACAAATAAATCAGAAAAAATAAACAAATGAAAAAAAATAATCTGCATGAAACCTGTTTTGTAATAGGAAAACAGGAAAAATTGGAAGATGGAGCAAAACTCATGTTTTTCTATATGTTTTCAGTTGGTGTCAATCTCAAACAGATACGTTTTGTTACGTTGAATTGTTGATATCGTCTACATGGTCTGAGTTGTTTTGCAGTTTGTTGTCGTTTTATTGTTCCTGTGGTGGATGTCGTTCTTCAAGATTATTCATGTGGTTTCCTCCAATTTTTTGTTGTTTTGTTAAGCGCGTTGTCGTTTTTCTGTTTCCCATCCAGTTTATGTCGCTTGTTGCTTGCTTGATAGCCCTAACCCATTTTTTTTATTTTAATTTTATTTTTTAGTTGGGTCCTACTCCTACACTCTCATTAAAGGAAAAGTTAAGTAAGCGTACAAGTTTTAAACACTTCGGGTGTGTTTGCAACAAAGGTTGAAATTGGAATTTTATTTCAGAGTTGGTTAACTTTTTAAAAATTAATTAAGAAATTTGTTGACTTTTCAAAATAAAAAAAAATAAAAAAAAGTTGAAAATTTTAGATTAGAACCTAAATTCAAAACAAACCATTATTTAAATAAATGAAAAAAAATTGCATTTAAAAAAATAACTGTTAATTAGTAATTACTAAAAAAATCATATTAATATCGATTAATCACTTAATCACTAATATGATAATTTTCCAAACATAGAGTCCTTATTTTAATATTTCAAAACTTCGACCGTTTATTAAAAAAACACCTCTTAGAAAGTGTCATTTATCCACATAAAGTAATCTAAAAAGGCAAGTATCTCTACTCAAAACATAGCATGCTTTAGACTTGAAACCCTTCCACCATTGACAACGTAATGATTTTCAGCCTTTTCCAAGAGGCCCATTTTCCTTCTGTCCAGCCGCTCAATCTCAAAGTTAACATCACTGACAACTTATTCCATCTGATAATATGTTCCTTTATTTATTTGTTTTCATGAACTTCAAACCCTCCCAGCACTGCCAACTTCACAAATTTCTGTTCTTAACAAGAGGCCCATTTTCCTCCTTGCTGTCCAGACGCTCAATCCCTGACCAAACTTAAATCTCCCAAGACGTCCTTAATGAATTTCTGTTCTTAACAAGGGATAACCTCACTTGACCAACCTTTGATCTCCAAAAAAACATCCTCATTCCATCTACCAATATGTTCCTTCTTTACTTTTACGTTTTACCATGAACTTGAAAACCATCCCACACTTGACAACATTTATGTTCCTTTCCTCAAGCCACGCCTTTTTTGAATTCCTGTAAAATAACCATATCCGGTATCGTCCTGCACAGTCTCTTTGATCACCATTTTCTTCCTTGCCAACGCCACCCTCCTTGACATTCCAAGACAGATTATTCATATAAAATGTTCTTGGCCCCTACGACACTCCCTATTTTATCATATTTCACCTATAGTCTAAATTCCTAAGTTCGCTAAAGCGCCAACTAACTCCACTTTACATCACCACTTGACGTGGTGGAATAGAAGCGAAGATGAATTTTACTCTCCTTTCAAAGAATAAGGAGAGAAAATGCTCTAAAAGAACTCTATACTTGCATAATACAAGTTCAAAACTAAACTATATTACAATGGAAAGTCATATTTATAGGCTAATAAACCGTAGCCTATTCAAGAGCCCCTATTCAAATCACATAAGACAGATAGATATCCTCTTCGTGATAGTCAATAATAAAAATCCTAATCAAACTCGACTAAATATGGATTACAGCCAATAATTAAGAAACTACTGATAAAACAAGAATCCCCTAATTCTCCATCCTCCATCGCTGCTTGACGCATCACAATGGACAGGAAGATGAAGTTTACATTCTTTCAAGGACTAAAGATAGACAACACACCAAAAAAAAGAACAAAAAAAAAAAACTGTTATCTGGTGATAATAATGAGAAACTGAACTAGATCAGAAAGCTAAAGCTCTACGTATAGGCCGCTGATAAATCATAGCCCACGCCAATTCAAATTAAGCATTAAATAAATCAACATGAAATCCCCTAATTCTCTATCCTCCATTGCCGCTTGACGCATCACAACGGACAGGAAGATGAAGTTTATACTCTTTCAAGGAGTAAAGATAGACAACACACAAAAAACAAAAATTAAAAAATCCTGTAATCTGGTATAATAATAATGACAAACTGAACTATATTAGAAAGCTAAAGCCTTACTTATAGGCTGCTGATAAATCATAGCCTATACCAGTTCATATTAAGCACTAAATAAATCAACATCCTAATCCTGATGGTAAATAATTAAAATCACAATCAAACTCAGACTAAATATTGATCCAAATAAACAAAGAAATCCTCATAAAACACAAATTCCCTAATTATCTATTCCACATCACTGCTTAGCGGAGTGCAGTAGAAGGGAAGGTGAAGTTTACACTCTTTCAAGGAGTACAGATAGAAAGTAAACTAGAATAACTTGTAATCTGATAATAATACTAATATTGAAAGGTTAAACCATAACACAAAGCAAAATATGTTCCTTCAATCCTTTGTTTCCATGAACTTGAAACCCTTCCACCATTGACAACGTAATGATTTTCAGCCTTTTCCAAGAGGGCCATTTTCCTTCTGTCCAGCCGCTTGATAAATGCACAAAAACACACTTTTGTTCATTTAATTTATTAGATAATTTACAATTTAATTAAGTATTTTTATAATATTAATTCATAATATTTGATTTTGGAGATATTTATGATTTTATTTTATTTTGATTTATTATTTTTTTATTTTTTTCCTTTCTTTCCTCTCTTTCCTTTTCCTTTATTTTCCTTTTCTTTCTCCGCAGCCCAACCATGTCTTCAGCCATCTCCAGCTGGCCCATTTGACTTCAGCTTCCCCCTTTCCCAGCCAAGCCCGAGATTCCCGGCCCGCGTGAAACAGCCCGTGACTCCAGCTCTTCCTCCAGCTGGCCCACGCGATTTTCGGCCCACAGAAGTCGGCTCCCTCCAGCAGCTCCAAGCCCGCGATTCCAGCCCGTGATTCCAAGCCGAAAACCCAGCAACTCCAGCCCCAAGCTCGCGTGATTCCCTAGCCCAGCCGCACTCCAGTTGCACCTCAAGCTCAGGCCCGTGAATCTGCCGAAAATCCAGCCCAAGCCCGCGTGAAGCCTAGCTGTTCTCTCCTCATGCTCCAGCTTGGGCCCGTGAATCTCGGGCCGAATTTCCTCCAGCCAGCAGCCAATCCTTAGGCTGATTTTGTGGGCCGAATTTCTCTCCATCACCATTAGACATTGAGGCCTATAAAAGCAAGCCTTGGTAGCAAGCTTGAACGTTTTTTATTTTTCTATGAGATTTTTGGCTAAAATTTGAGTGTTGATTTTTCTTTTTGTTGCATTTTTATCTCATATTTTCTTTTTTAGAATTTTGTGAGATGGATTGCAAGTTAGGCTAAATTTCTTTTGGTGAAGCTAGAGATGAACTCATGTGTTGAGTTTTCCAATTGAGATTTTGTTTGTTTGATTTTATAATGAATATATATTTGAGTGAAATATTCTTCTCCATTT
>JAINRI010000138.1:0-19886 GCA_025413485.1 Ficus microcarpa
GAATAATCAAATAACGATTATTCCCAAACAGTAGGAGGGCTAATTGTGACCAAGTGAGATATCGAGTATCGGGGACATACAACTAGAATTTAGTAGGCATGTTGGTAGGACACCAACATTGCGCAATGAGAATTAAATTCTTACCTATGTCCTTATTCAAGCAGGAGAAAGCCTGCAGCTGTGCCCAGAGGGAAGACAGCATCAAGTCGGACATAGGGAGAGAGGTAAGTACAACTCCACCTGCAGCATAGGCTTTAGTTGATACTTGTCAAAGTATGTTAGATGCATGCTAAGAATATATGCTGATTATTGCTATGATGTGCTTTGTTGTATGCCTGATGGTATGTTAAAATGAATGCTATGTTATGTTGTTATGTGCAATATGCTATATGATATGTTATGCGGTATGATGATATGTTATGTATGCAAGAAGGATACGTAAGCGGAGCATGTAAGGTAAGATGCAATGTATGCTATGTTTTATGCAAAAGTGACATCACGATACATGTTCACTAAATATAAGATGAGATTAAAGAAAGGAAGTAAGATGGCAAGCAAGCTTACCTGTGTCGTACCACCCGTCCGAGGTCGAGTTGGACTATGGTTTGAGTTGGACTGGGCTGGCCGCCCCAACCACTCCATAGTCGCACGCCGGGTACAGACACTTATGTAAGGGCCCTAAGCAAGATAAGTAAGTAAGTAAGAATGAAGAAAGTTAAAACAAGCATAACTGGACCATGCATATGCTATATTATACATGAAGTGATATGTTATGTAAGTATGAGATATGTTACGATGTATGATGATATGAGATGTTATGTGACGCTATGTTAAGTTAAGTTAGAAAGAGTATGTTAGGTTATGTATGTGACGTCGCGGTTTAGATAGTTATACTTACTGAGCGTTAGCTCATAGTTTGACGTCTATGCTGTAGGTAAGCCACCTGACAGCAATGGGTGATGCAAGATAGACGTGCGAGGCGGGGCGCACTGTGAAATTGTGAGAATATGATGCCGCTACGCGTTTCGTTCAATATGTATTTTCGTATGTTAAATATTTTATTCACGATAGGCTTATTACGTTTAGACGTATATAATCTAGTATAAAAAAAAAAAAAAAAATTCCGCTGCATTTTCGTTAAAATAATTAAGTACGATAAGTATGTAAGTAATTTAAGTAAGTAAGGTAACGGCCTGTGCTAGACGGGTCGTTACAAATATTAAATTAGATTTTACTATTTATTTGAGTTGGATTTAAGGGTGTCGTACTATTATGTTAATTGTTAGGGTGAAATGCGTGAAAGTATCTTTATCGTAATTTTTTTTCTTAAATATAAATTTAGTTAAGGGTATTTCAGTAATAGGAAGAAAATATGAAAAAGAGGTGTATGATGAGCAAATAAAGGGTGTCACTAGGAAAATTAAAAGGAAGAAAACAAACGAATAAAAAATGAGGAAACGTCATTAAATAGAAAACTACAAAAAGAAATCGGAAGGAATGAAACGAAAACAAGAAAACCCGGACCAAAAAAAAAAACAATAAAAATGAAGAAACCTACCTTCCACGAAAATTAATTTCGTGTGTGTCGGTGGTTTTTGGTAAATCATTAGAAACTATTTTTAGAATTTTGTTTGTAACATTTGTGTAGGATTTTGATTTTAAAATTAATTCTTCAAACATGTTCCCAAATTAAACATCTTTTATTGTATCCTATTTAACAATTTCGTTATTTTTTCTCGTCTTCTTTCAATAAATGCAGCTAGATTTTAATAGATTTATTTTAGTTGAAACAATTGCTATTATTAGTACCCATTGAAATATAATATCTTCGTCTGTGACAGCCATAATATCATATGTCTCGGTAGAGAGGATCATGAAGACTGAAAATAATTGTAATAAAAACAATATTATTCATGAACCAATAAAATGTGGTAGTTCCTTTCAAAATATATATGTATATATAATGTGGTAGTCATGTGTACCCACCTTGACCTTTGATTAAAATAAAAAGGAAAAAAACAGTGTGACAGGTGACATTAGTAATAATTTACTTGGCTAGCTAGCTGATTTGCTGCATGGTGGATTAGTATAAATTAAGGGTTAGCTAGATATGGCAGTTGATTTTGTCACGTATAATTACATTGGTATTTGTTGTACCTGCTGGTAAATTTGTGTTACAAAGTATAGCACATGTCAAATTTAGTACAAAAAAGTAATTGCATTCTAGAGTAGTATTCCTACAAAGATGGGCATTAATTACATACAGTGGTGTAGTTAGGATTTGATTCAAGAGGGGCATGAATTAAGAACGTAAAAATTTTTTTAAAACCCTCAAAACACCAAATCTTAATACAATGTATTACAGTTTGTTGAAATTTTTCTGCATGATTGTAACTTTTTTAAAAGAAGTTTATTTTTTTTTTCTTGATATATTATTCTCTTAATTGCTTAATTTAGAAAGAAAAAAAAATTTAAGTGCAACCATTTTAAAAAGAGATTTAAATCGGACAGATTAGACTAAAGAGAAATATAAGAAAATGGAAAATAAAAAAAAGTATTATTAATTCAATATAGGAGAATGAGGAAAAAAAAAGGGTATTAGTGAGAAAAATAGTAGTTGAAGGGACTATATTAAAAACAAAAAACCCCCTTAAGTATGAATACATTGGAGAAATATTATTTTAATAGTAGTAAATTAGAGACAAAAGATTTCGATTAGACCCATTTAAAAGCATAATATTTAAAGAAAAATAAATAAAAATAAATACTGGATGTCAAAATAGAGTAAATGATGGGCAAATAAGCATTAATGGAGGAAGTGCATATAAAAAGAAAAAATTTGGGACAATGGATTATGATCCAAGTGATGGACGTAGCAGTTCAGCTATTAGAATATCTGTTGTAGTTTATAAGCATGGTATTTGTAAATGGATATTTGTGTGTGAGATATCTTAACTATCTATTTTATGATTTTAAATCGGTCAAGTTTTAGTAACTTGCTTTATTTGAACATGCTTTTCTCCTATCATGAATAGATTATAAAATGTAAATGATACTAAATACAATAAGAGAAAGGTCACTTTCTCTTTTTCTCTTTCTTATCTGACAACGCCTTAGAAACCAAGTCCTTCACTGTATTAGGAAAGTATCAGTTAATTAGATATGCATGCATAAACCATCGATGTTTATATGCTTGTTAATTGTAACGCCCCGACCACCCACATAGGACCGACCATGCGAATGGGGGCCGTTACATTAATTACTTGACTTAACTTAACTTAGTTTCTAACTCTAATACTTAAACTTATCGGAAAAAAATTTCAGAATAAATTTTTTTTTTTCTCAAACTTTCTTTCTTTTAAAACTTTATTCCTTTTCTTTTGAACTTCATTTTTAAAAATCGCAACTTGAAAATATTACATTAATGAAACATACATACCACTTAATCGTACATATACCACTTCATAACTTAAATCGTTTGCGGAATTCTTGCGTAGTGGTATCCCACACCGCCCTTCACTGGCTGCCTCATCTCCCTGGCCCACAAAGTAAAGCTGCAGGCATCTTTTATCTTTACCTGCAGTATGGAATATATCTGATGAGTTTTCGCCCAGTAAGCACAAATGTAATCTTACAAACATATTAAAACATGCCAATATCATAAAACATATGCATGAACCATTTATGCTCATTTATGCATCCTTTATAATCAATTATTAACTTAAACTTATTATCTTTCATATGGGCCCCCTTATGTACGTACCAGATACGCATTCTCCAGATAAAGTTAGGGATTTGCAATTGCAAGGTCCATAACAATTCTGGAAATCATTGAACTTGAACATGAATAGTCCTCCACCTTTGGGAGGTTGGTACGACACTTTACTTGTGTGTTCTTACTATGTGGTCTAACATTAGTGAGCATGCCTCATGATGTCACTATATCATATCATAACTTACACCTCATTCACAACGTGGCATATCTTAAAAACATGACATTTTTACAAACATAGCACTTTTACAAACATAATATTTTTACAAATATAACACTTTTGTAAACATGATATTTTTGCAAATATAGCACTTTTGTAAACATAACATTTTTACAAACATGGCATTACATAGAACATAGCACAAAACATGTTATAGCATATTTGAAAATAAATTACTATCTTCCATACTGCATTTGAGGTTTGTACTTACCTGAGGTCCTATGCTCTTGACTTAAACTTCAACATGGTACATCAACAGGTTCCTATTCCTGTTTCAATCAAGGTGTAAGATAAGTTTATCTTATCTTATCATAAATCATTACATTTGATGTTGGCATCTTAACCAACATCTATAAATAACCTTAGTCATATGTCCCCTCTAATACCTCATGCTAACTTGTTTGGTTACTTAAAGTAACCTTGAGTTACTAAGCCCAAACATACATGAATAGGGTTAGGTTACCATTCCTAACCTTGGACTTTAACCTTATCATCTTCGATTTATAACTTATTGGGTCATTTCAATTAACCCAATTATTAACCTTGGTAGCCTTTAGGGTTATATTGGGTAACCCTTAAGGTCAAATTTAGTCAAACTTTTGGTCAATCAAAGTCAACATTTGGTCAACTAAGGTCAACCCTCTTTGGGTCAAACTTTTGGACTTTGGGCTTAGCTCAGTAACTCAGATATAACTTCCGGTTACTATTCATAAGCGATTTGGTTACTAAACCTTAACTTAAAATCCCACTTTTTCTTAACTTTGAAAAAGTTAAGGGATAATTCCAAAACTCTTTATTTCACTTGTAAAATTTATGTTTTCGAAACGGATCTTTATAAAAATCATTTAGGGCTAGTAACTGCCTTTAGAATAGTTTCCATAGTTAAAACAGTGGTTTTGAGAAGAAAAACAGTTTTTCTGAACTAGTTTTAGAAAATCCTGTGCAGGAATTTTCTGTTCACTGCACAGTCTTTGGAAAACATTGTCAGTTTAAAGATCCAATCCGAATTTGAAAAAGTTGTCTTCACGAAATTTTTAGCTCTTGAAAAATCCTAAAACTTTCGTGTTTTACGAAAAATCAGTTCTACTTGTATGCTTGTCAGTTTTCGTTTGAAGCTGGCTGGTCGTGTGAACTAGGTCTGGGCAGACCAGCCTTGGTTTTTTATAAAAACGAAGGCCATTGGAGTCTCATTTGGGAAATGGCATGCGTTGTCTCCTAGGAAAAACCGTGTTCTACAACTTTTGTGGTTCACGTTTCACCCAGTTCGGCCTCTAAAGGCCTTAAATTTCCACTTTCCCCGAAACTAGCCAGTTTTGAATCCGAACTGGCAGTTTCGATTGTTAGGTCCGGTTTACGTCCTGATTCGTAAAGTCTAACTTGACCAACCACTTCGGGAGCCTATACAGCAAACATGCAGCATTTCTAACGTCCCACATATTCAAATATGGTAACCCAACGTGCCCATGCAAGCCAAATCCGAACTGCGCTATTCCTAGGCTTGCATGGTTCTATCTTTTTGCACAACATCACACATGTACTAAGCATTCACCCTTAAGCTAGCAGCCCATCATACACTGCATAGGGCAGATTTGGACCAAAAATCAGGGAACACACAACCATTCACCTCTAGCATGCGAACTAACATTCATCAAACACAAATCAAGTAAGCAATTAAGCCAACCACCCTAAATCACCTAATCAAGCATTATCCAACCAACCTAGAGCATGAATTCAAATTGGACTTATGTCCTTACAAATTCCAACTTGAAATACAAATAAATCTTAAATTGAAAGCTTAATTAAAGGATTAGGCCTCAAGGGAATTACCTTAGATCAAAGTTAGGGTTTGGAGATTCCAAATTCCTTTCCTCCCTTGGCTTCCCTTGCTTTCGGCTTGCACCCTAATTTGGGTACCAAAAATTTTTGGTTGGTTCCTTAGTTAATCTACACCAAAACCGAACACTCTACAAGGCTTTTCCTAACAATTTTTCCAGCTTTCACTCTTCCTTTTCTCCTATCCCCTACTCTTGGCCACTATGCCAAAATGGCCTAATATTTTTCAAACTTTTTTCTTGGTTTTCCTAGAGCAAAACCGAACTCCCCAAGCAAAAGCCCTATGGAAATTTTTGATTTTCTTTTCTCCCTCTCTCTTCCTTGGCTGCGGATTTTCAAGAAGAAAATTGGCAAGAATTTCCCCAAATTTTTGAATAAAAATGAATAGCAACCACCCCTATTATAGAGGTTGGGAATTTTCCAAAAATTCCACAAAAACCCCACAAAAACTTATATTTGCACTATGGGATGGTGAGGTGGCCAGCCAAGGGAGTGCTAGAAGACTCCAAAATTTCTTTCCAAGTTTGGTTAAATATTTATGATGTCATAAATAAAAAGGTAGGTGATGTCACTCCTTTATGGGCCTTGTTTTGCTAATTCCATCAAAAGTAGTCCATTTTTGAGCTACACAGATATTTCTAATACTGTGCTTCACTAATACTCAGTATTTTTATACTGTATTGCAGTACAAAATTTATCTGTATAAAATCAGACAGTATAATTTTTTTCTTATTTTTCCGAGCCCTTTTTACCTTTAATCCTAATTTGGTGTGCTTGATTTCTAGGGTGGTTTTAAGGCCTATTCATGCTATCTGGCTCACAAAAATAATTTTCGCAGTATACTTTCCATACTAAACTTCATTATACTGCGAAGTCAATTTTTTGACCAGTCTTGGTCAAACTTTGACTTTCTTAGTTAAAGTTGACTTTTCGGTCAAACCTTTGACTTTCGTAAAATCATGTATTTTTTCGCCCTTTTTGACTCAAAAGGCCGTTTGCTAACCTTAGCATTCTATTTTGAGTCTTATTGACCCATAAGAATTCATAAATCGAACAAAAGCCCTATACATGGCTAAACAAACTATTTTTCGAGTCTCATAGCTAATTATATGAGAACTCAAATATTTACTGATAAAATTATGAATTTTACGTTGGTATTCATAATTTTCATGAAAACCACATAAACGCATAATATGAACTTAAATTCCTTTAATTGTAAGTCCGTAGAAATTTCGGATGTTAATAATATTTTTTAGATTTAAAAGAAGTGGAAATATCAGGTGTTACAATTTTATACTAAAAGAAATATCATTATTGTAAAGTATTGTAGTATATAAATGTGTTAATATCTTTTCAAATTATTTGGTTTTTTTAAAATATAATTATTGAGTTCTTTTTTTTTTAGGGGAATTTATTTAGTTCTTTTGAATTTTGTAGTTTAAGATTTAGCTTCCGCATTATTATTTTCAGGATCGCTTGTTGCTTTTGCCATTGACATTGATTCAAAATGAATGTTGTTCTTTGTTTGTTTTAATCAATTTATCGCTTTCAATATCAAAATTTGTGTTGTTTAATTAGAACAATGACATATATTCTTGCCATCATCTACAAGTACATGGACGACTTCTTTCAAAATAAATTAGCTTGTCTTGCCTTTGTCCGTTGTTGTTCTATTAGCATTTTTAACTTCTGTCATTCTCATTTATTTTGCCTTACTCTATTTTTAATTTCGTGACTCACTCTATTTGTTATTTTTGTTTCAGATTACAGCTACACAAATGCACTTTAGCTCCTAACATTAATCACAAGTCATTTTGTTTTTTGTAATCCCCTACGTTAATTAAATTTTTTTTTTTTGTGTGTTTAAAATCTGAAAATAATTAGGTTGTCTGAACAATGTAAGTTTTTTTTTTAATTTTATTTTTGTCTCTTTGTGCTCACCCCAAGAATTCATTCACTAATTTATGTTTTAACATTTTTTTCCTCTAGAAATCTATGTTTAATTTGATGAAACTTACTAATTATTTTTTCAGTTTATACTTTTATTGTCTTCCAGTTTTTAGTTCACAAATAGTCAATTCAATACTTCAGAGTTTAAAAACCTTATTCATTAGATAAATTTAAATAGAGATAGATCGATACTTTCTAAAGAAAATTAATAAATATGGTACTTCTAATTTAACCTTCTTCACCCTTTTTTTTTTCTTTTGCGTTTTTCTTTTTCATTCTATTGAAATTAATAAACCCCCTTTTTTTTTTCCTGACAACCCCTCTTAATTACTATTTTTATAATACCTCATAATTATTTCTCATTTTATTTACCAATTTTTTTAGAATATGTATGGCACGTGCGGAGCCCGTATTGTCACTAGTTAGAAGTAAAAAGAAAGGATGGTCTTAAATTTATTTAAAGATCACCTGCCAACAAAACATTCGTGATTCATGTTCTTGGTGGTGGTTATGTTCTGTAAAATATGAGACTTTTAAATAATTTGACTTCCATCTTAAAAGTCAACATATTAAGTGTAAGGACTCAATACTCTTATATGTCTATTAGTGTTGTTATAGTTTTACTAGACTTGAGGTTTTTTATTTTTTATTTTTGTTTTTTACCATTTTCACAAGATGATATACTCTTTGAAGTAACCAATCTTATATTGGACATATCGTACCGCTCATTTGAATTTTTTGGGCTATGATATTATATGAAATTTGAGACTTATAAAGTATTGAACCTTCCATATTGAAAGGACAAATGTGTTAAATGTAATGGCTCAATATATATCCTTATAACTCTGTTGTTATTATTGTTATATTTGTACTATGTGATATATTTAGATTTCTTTTTACTCCACAAAAGTTGTACGTGAGAAATAACAGCCATTAAACATACAAGACTAGTAAGTTATATTGCCCATACCTCACAAATCAATTTTGAGCAAGAAACCTTTCACAAGGAAAAAAAAAAAAAAATCTATAAACTCATGTTTTATGTGTAACATAAAAGTCATCGAACACGTACGTCATCGCTTAATATTGAAGCTATTATCTCTTAGGACCAACTCCATTTATGATTAATACGTACATATAATAATAAATTAATAATAATAAGGTTTTTTTAAGAATATCAACACATTCTTATATTTATGCCCACCATAATATTAAAGTTGATAATTTTGTCATTCCTAATATTAAAATAATAAACTAAAATGTTAGAGTGGCAAAATTCTAAAAAAGTATTCTACCTAATTTTCTCATAATTGACAATATCGACATAAAGTTATCTATGTTATGCTAAAGACCATCGTCACCTAACACTGACGCTATTATCTCTTAGGGCTAACTCCATTATATGATTATGTACGTACATATACATATATATAATAATAATAATAATAATAATAACCACAATGTATAGACATCAACTCTAACATCAACTTTTGATTACTAAAATACGTGACATGTAAGTTGTCATTTTTATTGATTAAATAATTGTCATATCAATTAAAATGAAAAGATAGTCTTACCTGTTATATTAAAATATGAAAACTCATTATTACAAACATTGAGATCAGAATTCATATCTCTTGCATTATTTACATAGGTATACTCCTGTACCCTTACCCTTTTAAAATGACACTTCTACTCTTTTTTTTCTGCATTATGATAACAACTAATTCATTCCATTGTATAACAAATTTCAGTAGTTATCATTTACATTAATATATCTATATATTTATGTTACCAGATTTTAAGTAAAAATTACATATAAATCAACTAGTAATGTGGTTTGCAGACATGTCATAGTAATAATATTACATTCTGACTCCATTTAAAGATACATCGAATCCCCCCAATCCCAAATTAAACAAAACATATCAACTAGTAGTTATAAAATGCTAAGTAGAATATTACAATTGCCGGATTTGTCCGCCTGCGAGACATGAAACATTTCTATATATATGTGTCGTAGGAATCACCTAGTTTCTCACATCCACTTCACAACAAACAACAACATCACATCCCAAAACTAAATGGCTTTCAACATTAAGGTTTCCGTGGTGCTCCTAGTGATGTTGGTCGTGGCTACATCAGCTGATGCGTGCAGACCTTTCTGAGGTTTTTGTTAAACCAGAATCTGCAGGTACACAACTTCTTATTGTTACAATCACGACTACTATTATTGATCCATTCTTTTTTTTTTTTTTTGGATCCCGGCAAATATATATAATTTTTTTTACTTTTTATATATGATATGATGATAGGAAAATGGCCAAAATTCTGTACTAAGTGCGAATGCGAAGAAGAATCCACACCAAGTGCTACCGCTATGAAAGGAAGGTCGGCGGATGCCCTTAGTATGCGGTTCGCCTTGTATTTGTACATTTTCATTCCACCAATCTGCATTGCAAATATGAGGTTGAGACCTGCACCCAGAGCAATGCCCCAGAACACTGTTCCTAAGCGAGGATCTCCTCAGCTTGAACCGAAACTACTAAAGAAATCCAGCCGCTGTGTGTGTGTGTGTGTACATATGTATGTATGCAGCCCGTTATGTTGTGTTATAGTCTATGTATGTGCTATTTACGTTGCCCGAGTCACTAAAACTTGGGCTTGCTTGAGCTTCCCAGCCTTAATCACTGATGTTGAGGCTTTTAATTAAATAAGTGCAGCTCATCTTTCGAAGTACTAAATAGTTCTTCAACTTCTGTCTGTATCACGTATCTTTCGAACTACTAAAAGCTAAGCTGATCAAGTACTGTGTAACGAAGGGTTTACTTTAGTGACTAACATATTAATAAGGGAAAATGACTTCGATAAAAGACAAATGACGAATCCCTACAGTGCTAATTAAGTCTAGAGATGTAGTATATCATGAAGAATTTCTGAAGGATCGAAACTTGGAAGTGAGCTATGAACTCAATAATTGTATGATAGCTCAAAAAGAGATGGAAATTATCGTTTCGAGCACTTAAAATTTAGCATAATCAGTGTAACGACCCGACTACGTAGGTCATTATCATGCTTACTTAACTTAAATCTTAATTTTAAATACTTAAACTTACTAAAAATTTCAAATTAATTTTTTTTAAACACCATATAAATAGACTAGTCATATAGGTAAACTTTCCGTTATACATATTACTTGTTTTCCAAAATATAAAGACATACATATTCTTTACATTTAACTCAAGTTTTCAAACAACATATATATAGTATAACACAACTTATTTAAATATATATATATATATATATTTGTAACAGTAATTTCTTTTCAACCGGGATCGTAAAATTGTGAAACTTTGAAAACTACTTTTGAAATCAACCTCTTATTTTGATTGAAAGTGCACATGCAGAAATTTCTTGTATCATACACAGTTTTAAAAATTCTGTACAGGAATTTCCTGTACCCTGTACAATTTTGAAAATCCAGCTTTGTCTTTAATTAATTGGGCACTTAAGAGGCATATCATCCTCTACCAAGCTCCCACCTCAATTTTTTTAATAGAAAAAAATATTTACAAAATGTCAAGAAAGAAATAAATAAATTTTGAAACGCATCTCCAAAGATCGTAATGTATAATACAAAAACAAACAAGATCAAATAGAGACTTAAGCCATAATTAACTAGCCATCTACACCACGACCATGAAAATATGTCTCATTAAAAACCTTCATAGTAAATTTCATTGGTCAAATTTTGTTGTATATATTCTCTTTTTATTATTAATTCCATGTGCTCTGAGTAGATAATAGGGATGCTAAAAGGGTGTCGATCTACTCAGAATGTCTTTATATACTTACTAATTTCTATCATCACCATTTATTTTTAAAAAATACTTGCATTTTTTTAAAGTTGTTTAACATAAAGCTGTGCACGAAATTTATCTATGACAGTACATAGTATTATATTATACTGTGTTAAGACTTTTAATTTTGTAGAGTATTATTACTAGCATTGCCCTTAAAAAAAATTTTTTTGAAGACACTATGAAAACAAAAAAAAAAAAAAAAAAAAGGGTTTTACGGATGCGGTTAGGGACAAAAAGAAAAGAGAAATCCAAGCAAGGAAGCTAGAAAACTTATACTTGAAACTCAGAGACGACGCCAATGAGTTGCAATTTTAAGTGTAGTTTTTATTTGTTTTAGAAAGGAACTATACATATAGTGACATGAATTTTGGAGTTTATTATTTAGTTTATTATAGTTGTACTTTGGAACAAAATTAGCAAAATTGTAATCGAGTGCATGAATAACTTCATTAATGGTTTTTGTGAACTTCTTCTGTCTTTTCCGTTTTTGATGCCATTATTATTTATGAACAAAAAATAACAAGCTATACCTAAAAAAAGAGAAACAATAAAAACAAAAAAATTATGAACTTTTTATTCAAACACAAAATATGTTGCAAAATTTCAATTCAATCAATCTACGTCAAAGACAACAAGCTTCTGCGATCTTTTTGTCCAAAAAAGTAAATTTTAGACACCCTGAGGCGCAAGAAAGCCTTCAAATATTAAGCTCTTATATGAAATTTGACAAAAAATCATCATATTCAAAGAATCAACTGCCAAGAAATGGGAATTTAGTTATTTCCTAATTCTTTAAATTTTTAATTAGAAGTTTTTTTTTTTTTTAATGTACATGTCCTCAAATGGGGCTCATATTATTAATGAAAAGAAAATTACAATAATCATCACAAACAATCAAATAAATCTATAAAATAGTAAACCAATATTACCCTTAGATAAATGAAAATCCAGAGAACAAGGACAACAAGACCACACCACATCCTATTATCGTTAATCTCTGTTGGAAAAATTGGTTTTTAAACCATTTTGAGGAGTATTTTGAGGTCCAAATTTGAGTGGGATCCATTTAGCAAAAATAATGGGTTTTGGTGGATTTACGTTTCCGTCACGAGAAAATCGAAATCATATATTTATACACTCAAAATGGTATTCAGATGAATGAGAAATTAATGCTCAAAGTGTGCCCAATAATATAGAATTTTGTTAGAAAATTGTTTATAAATGTGGAAAAAAAAGGACTTTAATTTCTCGTTCGTTGTTTATACTCTGCTATTGTTTTATCAATCTCAAGATTAGTAAGTTTGTCAGCACATTCATAAGTTTCATAAAACACATGAAAGAAACGAAAACCATCCTTTTAGACAAAGGAAGAGCATGGCTCCAATCATTACATATTTGCCCAGGAATCTTCAAAGTGCCAAGGGTCCAAAAGTTTAGAGACCCAACTTATCAAAAAATAAATAAAAATAAATAAAAAAGTTTTAGTCAAAAAAAAAACAAAACAAAACAAAACAAAAAAAAAAACAAAAAAAACAATAAAACAATAAATAAAAAAAACTAACTAAGAGAAAATTGTTTAAATAACCACTTTTTTTTTAATCTATTGATCAATATGACACAAATTCTCTTCTCTTAATTAACCTGATACAAAACAAAATTAGTTTACTTTAGTTTAATTTTGTGTCATATTGGTCAATTGTAAATTTTTTTTGTCATATTAATATAATAATCTTTAAATTTGTATCATTTAGATGTTTTTCCAAAACTAAACTTGCGTTTGATTAACCAGTTGGAGATTAAATTTTTAATTGGAATTGTTAACTTTTTGAAAACTAGTTATAATTTTTATTGATCTTTCAAAAAAAAAAACTAATATGAAAAAATATAATTTAACTAGAATTAAACTTAAATGTCAATCAAAATATAAATTATAAAATATGGCTTTTAAGATAAACACTATTATACCCTTGCTATAAGAAAACTTCGTGACATTTCTCTTCACGCATGCCCCAAAAAAAAAAAAAAAAAAAAAAAAAAAAGAACTTCCGTACGTTAAGATCTATCTGCAATGCACTCAGTCACATGACTAGTCACCTGACGGTACTTCAGAGGCAGTTTTCTTAAATTATCCTTTTAAAAAGAAATAATATTTTGCTTCGCTTATCCTTTTAAATCCAAAAAATTCAAGTCAAATTCAAATGGAATGCCGAGTCCATTTTTTTGACATCCACGTTCAATTCATTTTTCTTTCTCTCAAACACCTTTAGATTTCAATTCAATTTATTTTTTGGTTGAACATTATCAATTCAAATTAAATTATTTCAGATAATGACGGTATGTAAAGCGTGAACTTAGGCCATTAGCAGATAGAAAGCCGTACATTTATGTGTTTCTCTCTATACAACTTCACGGTACAAGCACTGGGAAAAAAAAAATTTGAAAATGACAATGAAAATGAAAATGAAAAAATCACAACTTGCACACATAACAGTTGAATATTATTGAGTTAAAAGCCTTAGTTTTTAATAAAGTATGTATTGGACCAAAGGAAACTTGTTTTAAATTTTTTAAAGATTCCAAGGACCACCAAATAAAACCCTTTCACGCATTTAAAATAAAATAAAAATAAAAATAAAAAAGAAGCTTGCCCCGTAATGAATGTAATTCGTTAGTAGGCGACACGTATAAATCCATTTCTCCGATTAGAATAAACCTTTTAGATTCCAGGTTATCCATTCGGAGGTTTTAAAAAACATTTTTAAGGATTTGGTATTAGATCATAAACCCCAACAAAACCTTTCAAATAATATATATTTTTATCTAGCTACTTCATGTTTTAAACCATTTCCAATATAAATATCAATGTTATATTAAACATGCAAAACTATGAAAAATTACAATATCTTACTTTTTGCTCTATGATATTTCCAATATTATTTTTAATTTTTATTACTATTTTTACCAAGAGCTTTGCCCTTAAATTTTGAATTTAACCCTACTTTACCACTTTTATCAAAATTTTGGTTAAAATCATATGATAAAAAATGAGTTATTATATATATAGCTTGAGGATTTGGATATCTATTTGAATTTCGGCATGTGTTCTTTTCCCTTTTTTTTAGTATAAATCCTAATAGAATAAGCTTAATAATACTAACTTGCCTTTTTTTTTTTTTTTCTTTCTTTTTGTCAGTTTTTAACCAAAATTATGATTGAAGGGATAAAGTGAATTAAATTCAAAGTTTAAGACGGTATAGTCAAAGTTTTTAAAGTTCAAGAACAAAATAAAGAACTCTAAAATTTAAGGGTATACATGAAATAATGGATTATTGATTGAGTGCAGATATATTTAGGCCTTACAGATAATAGCATGCCAAGAGGGCATGGTCTTTAGCATATATAAAATAACTTTTCTTACTTTGGTATTTAAGTCAAAAAAGGAAAAAAAAAAAAGTGTTCTCTAATGAAATTCTATTTTTTATGTTATATTTTTTATATGGTAAATTTTGTGGTAAATTAATTTAATATTTGATTTGTATTGATTGGTGTATTGACTTTTCATCTAGCTATTAAAATGTTTTCATTTTTAAATTATTTAAATACTAAAAATTTATTTTTTTGATTTTCGTGAGAGTTTTTACAGTTGAAGACTTTTTTGCTCTGGTATACCCAAACTTATCATACAGTTGTAATTTACACCTTCAATTTTTAATTTTGAGAATTTGCACCTTGACCTTACAGATTTGTAACAATTTACCCCTCATCTTTAATTACAAATGTTGATTTTTTTTAATGAAAATTGACATTTGACTTACATATATTTTGTTAATTAAGAGTAAAAAGATCCATTTTAATCAATGATAACCCAAATTTATATTTAAAACAAAGCTAATAGAAAGTTTTTTACTTTGACAATACTTAATTAAAGATCTTCATCTAAATAAATTTGAGTTAAAATAGATAAAAAAAAATAATAATCATTCATGTCATTAATTAACGACTTATATACAAATCATATATCAATTTACTTGAAAAGAGTAATATTATTATTAATGAGGGGTAAATTGCTACAAATTTATAAGTATGTAAATTGTCAAAATTAAAAGTTTAGGGTATAAATTACAATTATGCACTAAGTTAGGGTGCACCGGTGCAAAAACAATAAAGTTTAATGGGTAAAGTGAGAGTAACTCCAAAAATTTAAAAGTATAAATGAGAGTAATCCATATAATTATAATAATCATAATATATATATATATATATATATATATATAGGTCCTAGGAAGCACCTTATTTCCCACATCCACGTTATCAAATCACATCCCAAATCAAAATGGCTTTCAACAAGGTTTCCGTGGTGCGTCTAGTGCTGTAATTGGTTGTGGCTACAATATTAGCTGATGCTAGTGTAGACAAATTTTGAGGCTTCTTTCTATTTGTTATAAAAAATAAAATTACCTTATTTTGTGCTTTATAACGTGTAATGAGATTTCTAATTAGTATGCTATTTTTACTTTTCTTCTTAATTATTATTATCGTTTGAACTCGTAAAAGTAAACTAATTTCGGTATTTAAATAGTCTGAAAAAGAAAATATTTTAATGACTAGAAAAAAAGTTAATACATTAATCAATAGTAATCAATGTTATCTTGCTATTAGCTATACTTAATGGTGAATTTGTCACAAAATTTGTCTTATGACAAATTTGACATTAACGATAATATTTTATTAAAGAACAATCTTTTTTTTTTAAATCTAATTGTCATATTGATACCCATGATCTTTAAATTTGTATCATTTAGATATTTTTCCAAAACTAAGCTTGCGTTTGATTAATCGGTTGGAGATTAAATTTTTAATTGGAATTTGTTAACTTTTTAAAAATTAGTTATAATTTTTATTAATTTTTTTAAAAAATTAATATGAAAAAATATAATTTAACTAGAATCAAACTTAAATGTCAATCAAAATAAATTATAAAATATGGCTTTTAAGATAAACACTATTATACCTTGCTATAAGAAAACTTCGTGACATTTCTCTTCACGCATGCCCAAAAAAAAAAAAAAAAAAAAAAAAAAAGAACTTCCGTACGTTAAGATCTATCTGCAATGCACTCAGTCACATGACTAGTCACCTGACGGTACTTCAGAGGCAGTTTTCTTTAATTATCCTTTTAAAAAGAAATAATATTTTGCTTCGCTTATCCTTTTAAATCCAAAAAATTCAAGTCAAATTCAAATGGAATGCCGAGTCCATTTTTTTGACATCCACGTTCAATTCATTTTTCTTTCTCTCAAACACCATTCATTTTAGATTTCAATTCAATTTATTTTTTGGTTGAACATTGTCAATTCAAATTAAATTATTTCAGTTAATGACGGTATGTAAAGCGTGAACTTAGGCCATTGGCAGATAGAAAGCCGTACATTTATGTGTTTCTATACAACTTCACGGTACAAGCACTCGAAAAAAAAAATTGAAAATGAAAATGAAAATGAAAAAAATCACGACTTGCACACATAATAGTTGAATATTATTGAGTTAAGAGCCTTAGTTTTTGATAAAGTATGTATATTGGACCACAGGAAACTTGTTTTAAATTTTTTAAAGATTCCAAGGACCACCAAATAAAACCCTTTCACACATTTAAAATAAATAAAAATAAAAATAAAAAAAGAAGCTTGCCCGTAATGAATGTAATTCGTTAGTAGGCGACACGTATAAATCCATTTCTCTGATTAGAATAAACCTTTTAGATTCCATGTTATCCATTCGGAGGTTTTAAAAAACATTTTTAAGAATTCGGTATTAGATCATAAACCACCAACAAAACCTTTCAAATAATATATATTTTTATCTAGCTACTTCATGTTTTAAACCATTTCCAATATAAATATCAATGTTTATAAACATGCAAAACTATGAAAAATTACAATATCTTACTTTTTGCTCTATGATATTTCCAATATTATTTTTAATTTTTATTACTATTTTTACCAAGAGCTTTGCCCTTAAATTTTGAATTTAACCCTACTTTACCACTTTTATCAAAATTTGGTTAAAATCATATGATAAAAAATGAGTTATTTATATATAGCTTGAGGATTTGGATATCTATTTGAATTTCGGCATGTGTTCTTTTCCCTTTTTTTAGTATAAATCCTAATAGAATAAGCTTAATAGTACTAACTCGCCTTTTTTTTTTTTTTTAATCAGTTTTTAACCAAAATTATGATTGAAGGGATAAAGTGAGGTTAAATTCAAAGTTTAAGATGGTATAGTCAAAGTTTTTAAAATTCAAGAACAAAATAAGAGAACTCTAAAATTTAAGGGGTATACATGAAATAATCGATTATTGATTGAGTGCAGATATATTTAGGCCTTACAGATAATAGCATGTCAAAGAGGCCAAGAGGGCATGGTCTTTAGCATATATAAAATAACTTTTCTTACTTTGGTTTCTTTCATCTTTTTGTTTTCTTTTGCTTTTTTCTTTTTCATTCTATTGAAATTAATAAACCTTTTCTTTTTCCTGACAACCCTCTTAATTACTATTTTTATAGTACCTCATAATTAATTTCTCATTTTATTTACCAATGTTTTTAGAATATGTGTAATAACCGAAATTGTTACGGAATTATGATTTCCTTATATATAAAGAAATTTAAGTCCGTATTATGTGTTTATGTAATGTTTCATAAAAATTATGAATATCAATATGAAATTCATAATTTTATTACCAATAAATATTTGAGTTCTCATTTAATTAGCTATGAGACTCAATAAATAGTTTGCTTAGTCAAGCATAAGGCCTTTTGAGGAAAAAGGTAGAATAAGAATTTATGGTTTTATTCCGGTCAAAGTTTGACCAGAATAATTCAAGGCATGATTATGACGGTATTGTAGTATAGCAAGCAGTATGGAAATTATATTGTGAAGAACCATCATCACAGATGAAAATGTAAGAATAAGGTACGAGACCACTTTAGAAAAATCAAGCACAATATTTAGAGCAATAAGGGCTAAGTAGCTTTAAGTCATAAGAAAAACTTACACATAACCCAGTTAAGTACAGATGAATTCTGGACTATAATCCAGTATAACAATATTGTTATTAGTTGAAAACAGTATTTGTAATATCTGCATTAGTATGAAAATGGACTATATATTAAGAGGAAAGCCAAACAGAGCCCTAATGGGAGGACACATCATCTAGGATAAATATGTGAATTTTGGATTTTTGGAAAATTGGAAGAAATTGGTGGAAGCTTTGATTGGATAATTAAATGGACAAGCATGGAAAGCTAACTTGGCCTCCAAGGACCCTTAATGGCCGGCCACCTCAAGGGATATATGGGCAAATATTTTATTTTTGGGGTTAGATATACAATTTTAGGAATAAAAATAAATCCAAAAAAAATTATTTTTCACTTATAAATAGGTGATGATGGGGGGGGGGTTTGGATCATTTTATTTGATTCTACCCCAAAACTCTGGCTCATTTGTAACTCAACTTTCTCCCTCTCACCCTAGGAACTGAAGCCAAAGAGAGAAAAAAAAATGGTTAGTGGCCAATTGTGTGTAGGTTAGGTGAGGAAGAAAAATTTCTCCACCAAAGGGGTAGATCCATTCTCTTAGATCTTGAGGTAATCCTCTTTACCCTCTAGTTCCTTAATTTAGTTTGATTCAAGATTTAAGTATATTTCCATGTTGGTTTTGTAAGAGTATAAACTCACTTTTATTTTCATGCAATAAGAGTAGCCTGGATTGCTTGAGTATGCTTGATTAGGGTTAGTGGTTTTGATTTATAGTTTGGTACATGGTTATGATCTTATTTGTTAGATAACATGTGGTATGTGTGATTGCCTATTAGATGTTTGTAATATGTTCTCACATACTCAAGAAGGATGTTGCATGGATGAGAAATGATGTATGTGGCATGTAAGGTTTAAGGAAACCCTAAAAACCCAAGTTTGGTGAAGATTCACCATATGGGTTTGCATGAAGGATTGAATGAATGGAAATGTATACATGGCAATGAAAACATTACATAACGCACTGCATGCTTGATGTAGGCTCATGTTTTTAACTGTTTGAGGTAGTGTGTGCGTAATTTTACGTAGGAACCAATTAAAAAGGAAACTGTCAGTCTCGGATCAAGACTGGGCAGCAATCTAGAAACAGGATTTTGAAGCCCTTAGAGGCTGAGTTTGAGAAAAGTTAAAACTACAAAGTGGTAGAAAAA
>JAINRI010000139.1:0-16401 GCA_025413485.1 Ficus microcarpa
ATTTTCTTTCGTTACTTCTCTCTTCTTGTACCATTTTAATGAAGTGGTTTAGTCCTCTAAACTAGTCATGATTACATCTTTTCTCCAATCATCTATATATTATGCAAAGATAAATCGTACTCCAGCCTAAATTTCTCACTTTTCTGGTCATATTTAAGTATACAATAGATGATACTTTATAACTAATTAACTATTATTGTAGCATAATTATATTGAACTTAATGTGGATTGCACATAAAGGTGTGCCTTAGGCAAACCATGTTAACTATATGTTATCTTTTGTTTAATTAACCAAAGAATGAAGTTATGAGATTATTTGTGAAACTAGGCATGGGAAGTGGTTCAAGACGAGGATATTTGCAAGACCCATGTGTTTGTTCCGAGCACAGAAGGCGCAAAAAATTTTTTTCAAATGATTTTGCACAGTTCAACAAAGGTATGTGAAATCAATGGCGATGCTGTAGGAGAGAAGAGCTTGCTCTGTGTACCGCATGAGAGCCATAAAAGGATCCGGCGTCTTCTATCTGATCCTTTTTCCATGAATTCTTTGTCCAACTTCGTTCAAAAATTCGACAAGATGCTGTGCCAAAGGCTGAAAAAGTTGGATAGAAGAGAGGGAAAGCTTTGTGGTTCTTGACTTCTGTATGAAGGTAACACATTTGTAACTCTTGTGATGCCATTAAGATTATTGATAATTTTTAGCATGCAACCAAATGGTGTACGTATTAGCTAAATTTTTTCGGAAAAATGACTTATGTTTCAGATGACATTTGATGCTATGTGCAACATGCTAATGAGTATCACAGACGATTCCTTGCTACGAAAAATCGAAAAGGACTGCACCGACATCTCCGATGCAATGTTATCTTTTCCATTCATGATTCCTGGCACCAGATATTACAGAGGCATCAAGGTAAGGAAAAAAAAAAAAAAAATTGTTCATAGGCTGCACAGCAAGGTGCAAAAAAATTGGACAAAATTTTGCTCACATGGTTTTTGTAATATTTGATTTACACTCCATTTGTTTCAGCCATTTCCCAACGTTTCAAATGTTTCCGTTTCTCAACATTCCAAATGGACGTTTGGGAGCAACATTTGAAATTGTATGAAATGTTGCCATTTGCAACTTTTAGGCAAAATTGTAAATGTTGGGAGGAGGGCAACGGTCTACAGTGCTAACTATTTCCATTTAAATGTTTAGATCCAATTGTTTCTCCCAAACGGAGCCTTCAATTTTTATCCTAAGCGTAAGCTGTAAAAGCTGCCTAACAAGAAAAATATCAAAGCAGGCACGTGAACATGTCATGGAAACTTTTAGAGAAATGATTGCTAGACGGAGGAGTGGAAAGGAGGCCCCAGAAGACTTCCTACAATCCATGTTAGAGAGGGACTCGTTGCCACCCGGCGAAAAGCTCGATGATTCGGAGCTTTTGGACAATCTCTTGACGATGATAATTGCGGGGCAGACTACCACGGCAGCCGCAATGATGTGGAGTGTCAAGTTTCTTGATGAGAACAGGGAAGCACAGGACAGGCTCAGGGTTAGTATGTCATGCAAAAACTTCTGTTATGAAAGTGGTGTATGATTTTTACAAAATCTGCAGTAGTAATTTCTATGGAAGAAATGTCTTATAAGTATATTTACGTTTCAGCTTAATGCTTTTGAACTATTTGCCAATTTAGTCAAAAAGGGTCCTTGAGTTGGGGACTATTTTCCACTTTTCTACTTATAGCAACCATTTTTTTAAAAAAATAAATTCTACTTATAGTAACCAAAAACCGTTAAACATCATGCTGTTACTCATTCTAGTACAACTCCATTCAGGAAAAAGGGGGCTATCGAAAGAAAGAAAAAGGAAAAGTTGGGGGAGATGTAAAAAAGGGAAAAAAGATATTCATTTTTCTATTCAATTTAGAAATATTTCTTTAAATATGAACATTATCTCTTCTCCTACAAAATGCCCAAGTAGTGGATGATTTTAGACTCATGATTGGCTTGGTACAATATTCAACAGAATTAATCTGTTGCACGAGGGCGGTCAATGTTCACTTTATGATTGAAATGACTAATTTGTCGTAGCAAATTTTGCAGGAAGAACAGATGTCAATAGCTAGAAATAGGCCCGTCGGAGCCTCACTCACACCTGAAGATATTTCCAAAATGTCCTACGGTTCCAAGGTTGCAAAATTAGAATAAATTATAACTTGCTACATTATACATGAAAATTCTTACTCCCACATTTTTCCCATTATTTGTCATAAAAATATCTTATTGAATTCTGATTTGAACCATCAGATATGTTTTAAAATCAGTTATTTTTACATATATTTAATTTAATATACATGCACTATCGATAGGAATGACTTATCATAGAAAACTCCTAGGAAGTTTGCATCTTTTGATCTGTAATGAACTAGTGGTGGCGGGACTGCTGGAACGTGCGTCTAGTGTTGAGATCTCATGATTCATTTTCACATGTCTACCAGGTTGTCAAAGAAACTTTGAGAATGTCAAATGTCTTATTGTGGTTCCCTCGTGTTGCACGTGTTGACTGCAAACTAGAAGGCAAGTACATCTCCACTTCTTCTCATGGCACTTGATAAAAAAAAAAAAAAAAAAGAGGAAGAAGAAGAAGAAGAATGCATAGCCATGAATTCCCGCCGTTTCAATCTAATCATAAAATCCTTTGTTGCAATCTTTCTCCTAAAGAAAACAAAACCATTGTTTGTTTGCTTAATTTGTGAATGAAAGGCAGGTTATGCAATAAGGAAAGGATGGCATGTGAACATTGATGCAACTTGCATACATTATGACCCAGATTTGTATCCACAACCATTGCAATTCAACCCTTCAAGATTTGATGTAACAAACAAGCTCTCTTCCCAACACTTCCATTTTCATTTTTCTCTATTTTTTTTGGAAATTGGATAGTAAATTTTCTTCCACTATTTTTATTTATTATATGTTTTCTTCAGGAAATGCAAAAGCCATATAGTTTCATTCCTTTTGGGTCAGGACCAAGGACATGCTTAGGAATTAATATGGCCAAAGTGACGATGTTGGTCTTTCTGCATCGTCTCACTAGTAAATACAAGTGAGTTTAATTATGTCAAAACCTTAACTCCTATTTACACCCGAGTTTAAATTCACTTTTCAAACTTTTTTTTGCAATATTTTCTCATAAAAATTTAAATTCACTACTTGAATCATGGCTTAGAACCTATGATCGAAACAGACTTTTTAGTCCTCACTTTCTAGTTTTCTTCTGTGAATAACAAAAGTCTTCCATGATTATGTAGGTGGACAGTCGATGATTTGGATGGTAGCCTAGAAAAGAAGGCACACATTCCCAGACTGAGGAGTGGCTGTCCCATAACCTTGAGGCCATTGTGATTTATGGCAAATAAGCCAAATGGGTATATGATGAAGGTGCTCATCTACGGGCAAAAGGGTAGGTTTCTTTTTTTTTTTTTTTTTTCACTTCAACAAGTTGCAGCTTTACTTCGTTTCTTCATGTAACATGGTAGTAATTATGTATAATGCAACAATATGGTAGAGATAGTAAGTACATTTGTCAAAAATAAGTTGGCACTGCTACATGTAAAATATGAATTATTATGAAATGATGGAGTCAAATTATTTGAAATAGTTTTCTTTTTAATACAATGCGGGATTGAATCCACAGTACGCGCTCTCCCAACCCAAGCTCTCCTTCCCAGTCGATGCCGTTTGACCCAGTGGTCATTGGCAAACAGGTTACATCTTTGAGACAGAGTGTGACATAAACCGTGATAGCGGTCGTTGCGTTATTCTAGCAAGAAATGACACCAAAAATTGAAACATACGACGCACTTGTTGTGGCATAGACATGGGCTCGCTGGTATGCAGAGACTTGAATATTCAGTTCATTGGGATGGATTTATACTGTTGGATAGTGGATGTTATAGCCTGTTCAACTGGTAGCCTCTCCATACTTGACGCGCCATAAAACCCATGAACTCCGGTTGTTCTCTTCAGTATAAATTCTGCCTCTCTAGGACCGGATATAGGACCTGAATGTTGCATTATATAATCATATTAGATTATTTTGATCGACACCTGTGAACTTGAAAAAACCCTCTCAAAGTTTCTGAGTCAGTAAAATAGTATGGGAAAAATACTCTATCAGTACGGTACAATTCTGACCAAGAAAAATAAGTTAATTTTTAACGAAACTTGACCAACATCTGACAGTTTAGAACTTAGGGTATTTAAGGTTTTTTCTTACCTTTCTATAATACAAATACATATGGATGAAAGTAAAATGGAAGATCTCAATTAGAAAAGGATTCCAATATGATACCTCCATGACAGAGCAAAATGGTATTGGGATTGATCCTAAGCGCAGCATCTGCAATTTCTTGTACGCGAACAACACTCTCTTCCAATGAGACTGCTGTTTTAGCACCTATAGAGCCGGATGTAGTAAGTCCCATGTGGGCGACAATGATATCAGCCCCAGCTTTTGCCATTTCTGCAGCTTCATCTTCGTTGAAGGCATATGGGGTTGTTAAGAGACCCATCTTATGTGCTTTACCGATCATATCAACCTCCAAGCTGATAATTAGATAACAAAAAGTAACAGGTGTATAAATGCACGAGTTACTAGTACTAGCGATAACATAGGAGAAATTGTTCCTATTGAAACATGTACATCTTCTTAGATAACCTACCCATATCCCATTCCTGTTTCTTCAAGATTTTGTCTAAAATTACCATCAAAGAGCCCAACAGTTGGAAAATTTTGGACCCCAGCAAATCCAATTGACTCCACCTGCTTCAGGAAGAAATCCATTCGACGAAAAGGATCGGTACCACACACACCAGCAAGAACTGGTACATTCTTCACCACCTGTACTTAAATGTAAGCTCTGAATCAGAGGGAAAAAAATTGTCCTGGAAACTATACAAAGAAAGCACCTAGTCGAAACTTACAGGTAAAACTTCATTTGCCATGTCAAGTACAATGGCATTTGCATCAGCAAAAGGCAACAAGCCTGCTAATGAACCCCTTCCTGCCATACGAAATCGCCCAGAGTTGTATATGACTATGAGATCAACACCACCAGCTTCCTCAAACTTGGCAGATATGCCTGTCCCTGCACCAGCCCCTATGATTGGAAGCCCTTTATTTATCTGATCTTTAAGTTGCTGCAATATTGCCTGAGTTCTTTGTAAAGTTTCTGGTAGAAGAGCAAAATTTACAAGTTAGATCATAGTCCAAAATGACTTTCAAATCTTGAAATCAACATGAGAAAATACAAAGCCAGGAGTTACTATCTACTATGGCAGGTAAACAGAAGCGTTTAAAATACAACCTGGCCTTGCATTTGGAAAGTCACTTGGGCTTCGAACGATGGTACTGCTATTTTTAGAGACACCAGCATTGTTAACATTTTGTTTGGAATCACTAGTAGTATATCTCGGAGAGACCGAATCTGTAGAATTGTTTGTACTAATTGCCAAAAATGAGTCCACCAATGCATTTGCGAATTCAGGATCATTAATATGATGAGGGTATACCTTTACCTATTAAAAACACACAGTTGCATGGCAGTATAACTGTGAGCATGTACATGAAACCTGGTAAAGGCACAAAATTTGAGTTGTTATACAAAAAATCAAAGAGGCAAAAGGAATACCTGCCGATCTTCATTCGTCTGAGTCAGTCTCTGCAGTTCATCTATAAGCGCAGTAGTGGCCTCAGGATCATAAAATACCTGCTCTGGTGCATCCACAGCAGAGACACCCTTTTGTGGAAGGCAAACACAGACCTTAGCCGACAACTTGTTGAGTTTGTCTGCTATGAAGCTAGCAAATTTCTTGTTCTCATCGACCGTCGTTCGCATGAGTGAAATCTGAACTGGCAGAAACCAAATCAATTTCATACTTCATACAAAGACCATCCAAAATCAAAACGGAGAGACTATTTTTAGCAGTGGAAGAGTATATGCAAGAACAATGAAGCAAGCAGAACAAAAAGAGGCTGTAGAGACTGATCACCTGCTTATTATGTTCATGAATCTTTCTGTGTTGGAAATGAGAAGGTATTGTATCTTTAGGTCCAAAATTCACCATATCCAAGGCACCCACACTGAGGACTAAGGGAACCCTTTTCTCTAAAATGGCATCAAAGCGCGAACTGTCGCAAGCCATGACACCTCCAACTACATAGTCCGCAACCTCTGTTGTAGTTATATCCAAAACACCCTAATTGTCAAACCAAATGAAAACCACGGTGTCAAAAAAAAAAAAAAAGAGAAGCAAAAAAGCGCAAACTTTATCCTGAACTCTGATCAGCTTTAACTGGCAATTAATAGCTATTGAGAATATCTAGATTTTGCAAAGAAAAGTACATACTAAGCAAAGTCCGCAAGTCAAACCAAGTCCAATCTTTCCTTAACAGATCAATCACACATTTGACACCATTGTCATGGAAAATCATGATTTGTTGACAGGCATATTTTGTATTTCTCTTCTAAACATGCTCACGTGATTATACTCAAAAGAAACTCGAGATCAAGCTCAGAAGTGAAATAAATTTCTTGAATTTTACCTTTATGAATCCCTCTCTAACTAGAGACTCCATGGCTCTCCCTCCAACTCCAGTGGCATGAAAAACCAGAGTCTCGTAGCCTTCTTTGGCCAGCCTCTCTTTCACAGCGTTCACACACGCTGTTGTGACCCCAAACATGGTCAATCCGACCGTAAATTTCTCATCGTCGCCGCGAGATTCTCTTTCTCTCTCTAGCCTTCCGATTACCATTCCGGCGAAAGCAGCTCCAGCGTTCGACAAAACGACTCGACTCACGCTGTTGATCCCGCAAACGTCGACGATCGACGGAAAAAGTACCAAATCGGACGTTCCGATGTAGCCTTCGGTCACGCCACTCGCAACGGTGGAGACGATGAGCTTAGGGATTCCGATTGGGAGTGACCTCAGGGCGTTGGAGATCAGCGAAGTCCCTCCACTGCCTCCGAGACCGATCACTCCAACGACGACGCCGTTTTCGTTCTCTCTCTTCAGGAAATTCTCAAGAGCTCTGCTCATAACGGCAATGGCTGCGCCTCTGTCTTCGGGAAGACTAATCGGAGCTTTATCCGTCGACTCGGAATGGCAGGAGAGGATCTCCCTCCTCGTAACGAATGCAAAATCGCCGAATTGCTTGGTCTCATTGTTGCTAGCCGAGACGTCGACGACGGCGACTTCCACATTCCACGAGTTATTGGAGAAGCTCTTGAGATTCGATCGGACGGCTTCTGACAGGAATCGGAGCTCCTCGTGCTTTGTGTCGGCCGTTCCAATGCAGAATACTTTGCAAGTTTTGGCCATCATCGGAACTGAGTAAGAGCTTCCGAGTTGACGAAAGATCGGCTCCGAAGATGGCTTGTCAGGACGCAAAACAAGAGAGTGCAGCTATATTTAAAGCTAAAAACAAAAATTAAAAAACAAAAAACTTTAAAGACCGGGTAGTTTGAGTTGGGATTTTTAAGTTTTAATAGGAATTTTTTTTGAATTTTTAGAAAATACAAAAAAATTTTTGAAAAAAAGATAAAAACTTTTTGAAAAAAAAGATAAAAAAAATTTTGAGTTAAATGATTTGAGTGGTTGAACCAAACAGGCCATAAAATTCTGTTTGAGAATGTAATTCAAATTACCAACTCAAATTAAAATTTTTGTCTTTTTTTCAAAAAATTTTTTATCTTTTCTGAAAAAATTTTTATCTTATTTAAAAATTAATAAAAATTATTATTACAATTAAAATATTTCAATTCAATCTAACATACCAAATAAATCCAAACACAAAGATAACGCAAAGTCATACGGGACAACTTGTCAGGCAATGAAACCTTCCAGCTAATCATTGGCACATTAAAATTTGCCACATGGGACTCTGATCCATTTTCTGCGCTAATTTATTTAATATCAATATGATCTTTTTAAGTGTACGAAATAAAGTTTATTATTTGTATATAATTTCTATTTGACCTTCATATCCACACTTAAATTTTTCATATTATTTTTTATCTTTTTTTTAAATTAATAAAAATTATAGTTAATTTTTTAAAAATTAATAAATTATAAATAAAAATTTCATTTTAAATCAGTATATTAAACACATACTTAAGGTCCTACAACATAGTTTAGTAATTTCATATATGATTTTATTATTAGGAGAAAAGTATAAATCTTTTATTTGAAGTTTAAAGAAAAAAAAACCAAAGAATCATATTTACGTAATGTTGTCATGATAAGGATATTATATGTAGAGTTTTTGCTTCTATTACATCTAAGAGGAGATTAATGTCTTGCCTTATTATGAAGTTTGTGTTTGGGGTTTGCTAATTGTTGAAGACATAGAGGTAAGTTTCTTATATCCCATCAATTCAATCAATTGGCGTACCCGTAGTTGAAGACTTAAGGTCAATATCCTTATCGTTTCATCCCATCTTCACGACAAGTTATCCCACTCAATAACTATTCAGTCAGGAGGTATAAGGACGTCATCGATCCTCTTTTTATATTTGCAAAATAAACAAAAAAAAACTGCTGAGTAAATAAGAAATTTTATATTAATTAAAATAAGTACATAAAAATGGTGTTAGATTACTTCACTTAACAATTTTACTCTTTAAAATGCAAGTTCAAGGATTTGGACTTAGAAAACAAGTTACTTGATATATTACAAAGTAACATAAAAATGCTAAGGACATGTTATAACAATAATTTTTTTACACCAACTGACTAGCACATAAACTATCATCGTTTATGAAATGTGTTTGGAAAATTATCACGTCAATTAACAATAAACAATTACATATATCAATAAAAAAAAATGATAATTATTATCACAATAAATTAATTTCAAATTTTCAAAATTAAAATTGATCTCCATGATATTACCCCAAAAGTAATGTTAATTACTATCTAATGCCAAATCTTCATGTCATTAAAATTTGATATGATAATAAAAATAACTAGTTGAGAGTTTGAGATGAGATGAAAATTTTAAGTTTGAGTTGAGTTGACTTTTTAAAAAATAGTTATAAATTTTTTTGACTGTTTAGAAAAAGATAAAAATTGATATGAAAAATTTAAATTGAGTTTAAGTTAAACTCATTCACCAAACATAAGTTAAAAAAAAATCACATGACGGTGATTAAATCATCACGTATTGATGGTTAGACCAACAAGTATTTAGATGGAATGACGAAAATACTGTTGACAATGCTTTATTACTTTTAATGTTAAGTAATAGATCTCCCATGCGATCATATTCTTGACTCAAGTTTTGGCAAATGCGACCCCACAAACGGGTACAAAGAATTCTCTTATCCTCTATTAAACCAACCAGCACTAATATACCTTTTCGTCTTTTTCTTTTAAAACAAAAAAAAAAAACAAACAAACAAACAAACAAAACAAAACAAAACAAAAAAACAAAATAAAATAAAATAAAACCACCTTTATAAAATACCCAAAAATGATTTCAGGTCTCAATGTCGTTATGTCGTTTACACACTCATATTTTATAGGTGACAATTAATTAATTAATATGTCTGTATGGTGTAATGGAAAGTTTGTCCAAACAAAGACCTGGCAAATAAAGAAGTAGTTGTCCTTTTTATTATTATTATTATTATTTATAGTCCATTTGGTGGAGTAGTTTGAGTTGAGATTTTTAAGTTTCAATAGTAAATTTTTTTGAATTTTCAGAAAAGATAAAAAATTTTTTGGGAAAAATACAAAAATTTTTGAGAAAAAAACAAAAAAAAATTTGAGTTAAATGGTTTGGATGTTTCACCAAACAGGCTTTTAATCTTTTGGGGTGAATATGAGCTAGTAGTTGTAGTCTCTCTTTCAAACTTACTTTGATTTTTATATTTCAACCAGAAAAATACCCAAAACACTCAAAACATCGATTTGTCCCTCAAACTAATTAGTTTTGTTCAAAGCACGAAACAAAATCAACTCAATTATTTAGACAAACTTAAAAAAAACTGCAGGAGATCTGTTTTTATTTTGACGACTCGATGGGGTCCCTAGCAATCTCTATCTCCGTTAGGTCTATGCCACATTGTTTTTTATGCTCTCCACTTCAACTTCTCAATTTATTTCATTTTTCACCGAAAAATAAAAATAAAAATAAAAAGTCGTTTTATTAATTGGTTGTCGTGTCATCCTCTTCGTTTTATTTTTATTTTTTTGCTAAGGAAATTAACCTGTTCTTTTGTTTACAATTCTTTATTGGGTCTTAATCTTATGATGGATTTTAAGCTAGTTCTCTTTTTCAGGCTACTACAATTTTCAAAATCAGTATTTTTTTTTTCTTTTATTTGCACTGGATTGTATGTTGGTTTTATGGTAGTTTTTGTTGTCGTCATGTATTGTAATTTCAAGAATTTATTGTAGTTTATATTTGTCGTCATTCTAAGGTCATTTAATTGTTTGTTATTCTGATTTCGCAAAAAGAATGTCTCCGATCTTTTTTAGTAGGTAATAATTTTTTCCAAGTTCTTTTGGCTGTTGTCATCGTTTTTAGGTATTTTTTTTCTTAAGGATTTCATTGTCGTTTCTTTGTTGTCGTTTTCATTTTCTTCTATGATTTTATTTTTTGTTATTTTGCATTTTGTCTTCTTCTACTGTTGTGGACTTTAAAAAAAAATGATACTATTGTTATATAGATCATAAATAATTTTGTTTAAAATTTTTCCTGGCTTCATCTTGGTTTCATATTTCTTGGGTTTCTTTAGTTCTTGTTTTCATCTTTCGTCGTTTAAAAGAGTTTTTGTCGTTTTCAAGTGTATGTCGCTTCATCAGGTTATTATTCTCTACAGTTTTTTTTTTTTTTTTTTGGTTGTTTTCGAGAAATTTTCCTTTTTAATATCAGAAGTCTTTAGTATTCTTCTCATTATTGTACATTTTGTTGTCGTTTCAATTTCTTGTCGTTTCTATACCACTAGCTGCTCGTCTTCGGTTTAAAGAACCTTTTTTTCTTTTTTTTCTTTTTGTGTGGCTATTTTCATTTAGTTACCGTTTTAAATTTTTTATTTCTATTTTTTATTATTATTATTTTTTTCAAGGATGTTATCATGTTTTGTCGTCTTATATTTTATTGCAGTTTTCAGAAAATCGTAGTTTTAAAAATTTCCCATCCTAGCTATGGCAGTTATCTTTTCCTATTATTCTTATATTGTTTTCAACATTCTCTTGTAGTTGATTGTTAAGCTGGTTTTCATTTATTTTTTCTGATCTCTATTTCTTAAGGTGCTTGTTGTACTCTTCCGTCGTTTTTCCGTTGATTTTCAATTGTTATTTTTAGTGTTGTTATCTTTTTCATTATCATTTATCAAACTACCAGTAGGTTGAAGATTTTGTCGTAGTTTTTCTGTTGTTTCGTGTTCGCTGTTATACATTTTGTAGTTTTTTCTCTATTTACTCTAATAGTTTCGCTTGTTGTTGTTTTACATTTTACCGTCGTTTTTAAATTATCATTGTCGTTTTAGCATTTTTCTTATTTCAAATTTCCAGTCGTTTTTTTTTTCAAAACGGTCTATCTGACTGTCAATCTTGAGTCATTTTCGTTTACATGAAATATCCATTGGCAAAGGCCATAAAATCGCCTCTCTACTCGCCTGCTCTTCCCATATCCGGTTGGGGTGGTGGGAACAGAATACAAGTAACAGTTAACTTCAAATTTCTCGATGTTTAAATATGAAGTATATCGATGAGTCAAACATATTATATATATAAATTACTGATCAGAAGTTTAGCATGCAGAACCACAGTAAATGTTAACTCCAACAACGGTAGAGTAAGCAGGTAACGAAATTCACATCCAGGAGTCTATACGTAAAAGATTATTTGAAGAAATCAAAACCAACGACATGAAAGCATCATATAGTTAACACGACTGTGCTTGGTTGAGGAAGACGAGGATCACTTCCACTTCTTGAACTTTCCACCGAACATGCCATGCTTTCCAAACTTTCCGTGCTTGCCAAATTTGCCGTGCTTGAACTTGCCACCATGGTGCTTGAACTTGCCGTGATGCATAGCACCGTGCGGCATATGAGCGCCATACGGCATATGAGCACCATGCGGCATATGAGCGCCGTGCGAGAGATGATGAGCACCATAAGCGGCAGCAGCAGCTGCCGCACCGCCAGCTAGCAACGCCCCCATGCCACCACTGCTATGCCCTGAAAAAGAAATGATGCAACCGAATTCAGAGGAAAAAACCAACGAGCTAAGACAAGATCGAAAATCAGATTAAAAAACTGCTCTCCTCATATCCAAGGACAAACATAGCTAAAAGGATTCATGTGTTTCGCATGTATGAGTACAAATATTCTTGATCATAAAAATGACTAGACTTTCTTTCACTAGCAATTCATGTTTACAAACAAGGCCATTGACAAGAAACTTAGTCAGAACCACAATTTGTGATACCTGAATGATGAGCGGATGATCCAGGATAAGCTGCAGGCGGGTATCCGGAGGGAGCATACCCAGCAGGGGGATATCCAGATGGAGGGTACCCTTGCGGAGGGTACCCTTGTGGGGGGTAGCCCTGCTGTGGAGGAGGGTATGCCCCAGGAGGTGGAGGGTATTGTCCAGGAGGATATTGTGCCGGAGGGTATCCAGGGTATCCATGTCCAAGGTGCCCAAATAACCCTTTATCTTGTTCATCGTGTTTATCCTTCCCACCACCCATGTTCACCTTCAGTCAAAACCTATGAAAAAAACTGCAATGTGCAAATAATGTAATACTTGTCACTGTTTAAATTAGTGGGAAAAAAGAAAACACACACACACACACAAAAGCATATAAAACACAAATGCACAAAAGTAAGAAAAACTTGTACAATGATCCTTTCCGTTAGTTCTTAAAATTGCAAATTTGGATTAAATTAATGAAAGAACAAACACACAAAAGCATATAAAACTACAAATGCACAAAAGGAACAAAAACCAGTACAATGATCCTTTCCATTAGTTCTTAAAATTGCAAATTTCGATTAAATTAGTGGACAAAATCTGAACTTTAACCATCGCTTGTCCCCGAATTTTGAGATCAAAATGTTATTTACATTCTTAAATTTCAAACCTCCAATTTCCCATGCACATTGATATCTATTATCATACGAAATCGATTGAGCAAAAATTATCACACACACACACAAATAACCGGGTTTTGTAATCTTAAAATTGCAAATTCAGATTAAATTAGTAAAAAAAACACACACACAAAAGCTAACAAAACACAAATGCACAAAAGGCTCAAAAACTAGTACAATGGTCCGTTCAATTAGTTCTTAAAATTGCGAATTTAGATTAAACTAGTGGACAAAATCTGAAGTTTAACCAACGTTTGGCCCTGATTTTTGAGATCAAAATGTCCTTTACATTCTTCAATTTCAAAAGCCCCCATTTTCCATTTACATTGATATCTATTATCATACGAAATCGATTGAGGAAAAATTAGTATACATACACATAATATGTATATATACATATAACCGAGTTTTGTAATCACAGATCTTAAAGATCCCACCTTTTGAGATTCATCGGTAAAACTACCAAAGAAACATTGAAAATTGATAAATTTTGGGGGGGGGGGGACTCCATAGATCCTACTTTTCCGGAAAAATTCAGAGTCAATGAAGAAAGGTCCAATGAAAAATCAAACAAATTCCAAATTCACACAATAATCGGAGATCAAAATTCGACATAAGAATTAAACACAAACAATTCACGGTTCAATAAAAATTATCAAAAAAAAAAAAAGCGCAAAGGCGAGGTAAGAAAAGAAAGATCTCATTGATCGAGAATTCCCAAACGAAAAATACCAGAGAGAGAGAGGAAGTTTACCTTGAAGAGATCGTTGGAGAAAAAAGCTTAGCAGAGAAGGCAAAGAGAGGAAAAATATCAGAACCACAGTGGAGGAGAAAGAGGCAAAAACATGTAGATATTTATATAATAGACAAAAAAAAAACAAAAAAAAAAAAACGAGAGCGAGAGAGAGAGAGAGGAAAGGAAGGAGAGGATAAAGATGGGGTCCAGCCTACAGCTATTCCGTAGACGCGTTTCGGATTCGTATTACGCGTAAAAGACGCGTCCCAACCCAACGCATTGTTTGCCTTTAGCACGCCACGTGGCGCACAAGCAGCATTACCACTTCAGCTGTTCCTCCCTGACTCTGACGTGGTCAACTCCTTTCCAAATCTCTTTTTTTTTTTTAATAAATTATTAGATTGATTCTTGAATTTTTTATTTCGTATAATTTTGATTACCGAATTTTTTCGTTGATAAAATATTCTTAAATTTCTAAAATATTATTATAATAGTTTTTTACATAGAATCCTATAATTAGTATTATTTTTTTGACCAAATAACTAATGATTCTATATAAAAATTAATGAAAATTACCGTTGCAGTAACATTTTAATAGTTCAGGGACATTCTCTGTTATTATTTTTTTCTTATAGCTAGAATGATCATAAACTATTAAAAACATTATTACAGTAGTATTTTCTATTAATTTTTGGACAGAATCCGTAATTAACACCCCATTTCGACCACATTACTAACAATTTTCATCTAAAAATTAACAAAATAACTATTTTAGTAATATTTTAATAGTTTAGAGGCATTTTAATTTCAAAAAAAGTTTAAGGATCAAAATTGCACAAGTTTAAAAGTTTAGAGATTAATTGAACAATTTGCCTTATTTTTTTTAATAATTAGATCAATTCTATTTAATTTATTAAGACGGGTCTCTTATTCGACAACCATTATATAGGGCCACAGATTTTATTTTATTTTTTCATCAATTTCATGTAATACTCTTTATTACTATTGATGTTGTCTAATATCAAGAAGTGATACGATAGATGTCCATAATGATCTGAAAAATAGTCAAAGATCTCATTGAGGGCAATGAGTATTAACTAATGAGCAATATGAACGAACACTAATGGTGTCTAGCATCATTTATTGTTGGAAAGTGATAAGATTCCCTAAAGATAAAGCCCATCATCTATTCCTTCTAGTATTCTGTATTACTGGTGTCTCCGAGCATTTTCTAAACTAATTTCATAGAATATTATCATCAATGGGTTGATGAAACATTAAGGATATTTCTCCTTCCTTTACTTTTAAGACGTATTTAAAGTATTTCGATATTTCGTTCCTCTTTGATTAATAGATTATGCAGTGTTAAAGTGTATGATGATGAAGTGTGAAAAGTAGTAGATCACCATTGTGTAAAATTGGGTCTAGTTATCTCCATCCTTTTATGATGCCAAGCATTTTGAAATAAGGAAGAAGTTTTTTTTTTTTTTTTTTTATACCATTTTTTAATACTAAACTCTAATTGAGGTATTAGATTTATAGTTAAAAAGACTATCGCGTTTAGTAATTAAAATAATGAATTTAATTAAGATAATTAATGATACCTCTAGTGTTATTGTCCGATCATAACTTAGTAAGTTTGATGATTTATGTGGAGGGGGAGCAAAAAAAAAAAAAAAAGCAAAGAGAAGGACTAAAATTATTATTATTATTATTATTATTACTATTATTATTTCATAATTAATGAGAGGGAGTAATTGACATTAGAACAATTTTCAGTTAACTACACATCCGGCATCAAGCTTCTCATATTAGTTTATTAATTGCACTTGTAAGGACTACTTATGCGTTTGCTTCATCCGTTTAGGTTGAAAGTTTTGAGTTTGAGTTATTGGAGTTGAGTTGAGTTTTAGCATTATGTATTTGGCTAATTAGAGTTAGAAAGTATTAAAACTTGAAATATGTTTGGAAAAAAAAAAAACTATGTGGATTTTATTTCGTTTGTCTCAAAATTCTATATAATTTGAAAAGAAAAAAAATCATCTTATTTGGACTTGTATGTATAAAGTTATAGACTTTTCAAATTTGAATTTTTAAGTTATAGTCGAAACTGTGAATAATAAAACTGAGTTGACTTAAAAAAAAAAAAAAAGACAATATTAAGTCAAAAAATATTCAACTCCGATGGTTGAACCAAAACATAAGCTAAAATTAGTTGCTTTATGAATTATGGTAAGCTATTTAACACACACACACACACGAACATTCTCATGTTTTGTGGTTAATTCCCTTTTGAACTTTGCTTTCACTATTTAGTTTGTTGTCCTTTTTTTGCAGTTGTCGTATTTACATTCTTTTGTTGCTTCTCCTGTCGTTTTCAAATTTTATTTTCGTGTCCTGTCTTCTTCTTTCGTTTTTTGGAGAATGGTTGTCTTTCACCAAGGCTGCTTCACTGTTTTTAAATTTTGCTATTTTTAGTTTGTTGTTGTTTTTCATGAAATTA
>JAINRI010000140.1:0-31996 GCA_025413485.1 Ficus microcarpa
TGAATAATATAACGCAACTTTTAAAGTGTAAAATTCATCAAAGGATTGGTATTCAACGGGACTAATAGTTACAATATGAATGTCGAGACAACAAATTTAATTGATAAATATGTTAACATTTAGGGAAATTAGAAAATTCTGTAACTAATACTTGTTATTTGCATCTTTTAACTAGCTAAATAAATTACGGGTAAAGCTTTAAAAAAAAAAAAAAAAAAAGGGAAAGAAGATAAGTTTTTAGGTTCCATTTGTATACTTGCTGGAATCTGGCATATCATTTGGTGAAGTACTACTTACTCTAGAATTTATGTGAATTATAAAATCATCAAAGTAATATTACTGTATGAGGCATTATTTAAATTTAAATTAAATAATTCGATAAACTAACATACAAATAAACGTGTATGTTAATTATGGAGTGACACATACTTATTCATTGCATGGTTAGAAAAACCATCAAATTGACTGTAGGAGTTTTTTTAATCATTATTATAGAGTTTGGAAATGCAAGAACAATATCAAGTAGATAACATATTATACGTGATGACTTAAAGAAAGATGCCGTGAAATATAGCTTTTAATTTTTTTTTTTTTTTAAGAAGAGGCTAATTAAAAAAGTAAGAAAAGGATTAATTGTTAATTCTTAAGCACTTGTAGCTCGGGGATATTTGAATTTTAATTAGGAAGGTTGAATTTAATAATGATCCTTTAACAAAATAAAATTGCCTTTGTACACCTATATAATAGGCCAAATAGTCTCTACGGGGTTTGATCAGAATGTTTCAAAGCACCTACCACATTAGATGAGTTAGATAATAATTAATGTGAACTAAATTCATTAACTAAATTTGCATATTGGTTTGCGGAATATAAGAGTATTTTTGTTTCTCTTTAATGACCCACCATAAACGAAGAAATAAATAACATAAAATTGTTAACTGTTTAGTGTCAAGTAATGTAACGACCCGCCTAGCACAGGCCGTTACCTTACCTACTTACTTAACTAACGAAAACAGGGGAAATTTTTTTTTTTTTTTTTTATACGAAGCATGTAGACATATAATCGTATAAAACGTGTCTTAAATACAAATATCCATACTCGAAATAACTACATAGGAAACGAAACGCGTAGCGGCTTGAATTTCCACATTTCACAGTATGCCCCGCCACGTTCCTCCATCTTGTATCACATGTTGCTGACAGGCTGCTTACTTACAGCATAGACGTCAAACAGTGAGCTTTCGCTCAGCAAGTACAACTACTTATACCGCGACATAACAAGCCTAGCCTATCCTTCTACATACTCGTTCTAACATAACTCATCGTTGCACCTTACATTGCATTCATCATAACATGCTATTCCACATCATTGCATAGCATTGCATAATAGATGCATGATCCGGTTATGCTCGTATTATGCTTTATTCATTCTTAACTTACTTTCATACTTATCTTACTTAGGGCCCTTAACATGAGTGTCTGTACCCGGCGCGCAACTATGGAGTGGTTGGGGCGGCCAGTCCAAGTCCAACTCAAACCATAGTCCAACCCGACCTCGAACGGGTGGTACGACACAGGCAAGCTTACTTGTCATCTTACTTTCTTTTCTTTATCTCTTTCTTGAACTCATTAGTCTTATAAGAATTAGTGAGCATGCATCGTAATATCACATATTCTTAAATCATACTAATACCATTCTCTTGCTTAACATGCATTCTTACCTTTTGTCCACCATATCATGATCATACATCAACAATCAACATAGCATAACAAGTTGCATATAGCATGGAAATCAACATAACATAATAACACATAGCATAGCAGCACATAACATACAACTGACATACACCCCTAACATACATCTAACATACTTAGGCAAGTACCAATCAGAGTCTATGCTGTAGGCGGAGTTGTACTTACCTCTCTTGCTAGGTCCCACAAGTTGTTGTTCCTCCTCCGGGTATAGTGGCAGGTTTCTTCCTGCTTGAGGAAGGACATAGGTAAGGGTCAAATTCAATACTGTGAAATGTTGGTGACTCAACCAACATGCCTACCTAATCTTAGTTGTATGTCCCCAGTACTAGATATCTTATTAACTTGGCCCATGCCTTAGGGGGTTATTATCAACAACCCTAAATTTTAGCTCAATTCCTCATTTTCAGTGTCCCTTAGGGTTACATCGGGTAACCCTTAAGGTAGTCGATCTAAATTATTCTGGGTCAACTGTGGTCAAACGTAGTCAAAGTCAACACTTCGGTCAACTGTAGTCAACTACGGTCAAGGTCAACTATGGTCAACCTTGGTCAACAACGGTCAAAGTCAACCGTTGTCAATGATGGTCAAAGTCAACTATGGTCAACTCTTGTCAACCATGGTCAACTTTCTATGGTCAATCTTGGGCTTTGGGGCTAAGCCCAGTAACTCGGATATTACTTCCGGTTACTATCCGTAGTCGGCTTGTTTACCAATTTTATCTTGAAAATTCCATTTTCTTACTTTTGGAAATCTTGTGTAATTAGCTTCAAAATTCTTTAATTTTCTTGTAAAAATTCATATTTTTGAAATGGATCTTTATAAAAGTCGTTTAAGGTTGAAAACTGCCTTTGAAACAGTTTTCATAATTAAAAACAGTGAAACAGTGGTTTTAGACAAAATACAGTTTTTTTGAACTAATTTAGAAAATCATGTGCAGGAATTTTTGGTTCCCTGCATAGTCTTTGGAAAACAGTGTCAGTTTAAAGATCCGCTCCGAATTTGAAAAACTTGTCTTTACGAAAGTTGTAGCTCTCAAAAAATCCTAAAACTTTTATGTTTTACGAAAAATTTAATTCTGACTCTAACTAGTTCATTTTGCTGGTTGAACTCACCTGGCCATGCAGAAATCCTGGGCACAGTCAGGCTCGGGTTTTGTTAAAAACGAAGGCCTTTGGAGCCTTATTTTGGAATTCTGTTCACCATGGCCCTTAGGAAAAATCGTTCTGAACAACTTTCATGTTTTATATTTTCCCAAATTCGGCCTCTAAAGGCCTTAAATTTTACTTACCAGAAAACTGGGCAGTTCCAAACCCGAACTGGCAGTTTTCCTTATTAGTCTCATTTTACGCCCTATTGCGCGGAAACTAACTCAACCAAACACGCGGGAGCTTAAGTAGCAAGCATGCAATGTTTTCTAACGTCCCACATGAACCCAAATGCGACTCAAACGTGCCCATGCAAACCAAATCCGAACTGCCCTAGTCCTAGGTTTGCATGTTTCTAATTTTGCATTTCATTCATTCAAGCACCAAGCATTCAAGCATAAGCTAGCATCCTAACATGGGCTGCCTAGGGCAGGTTATACCAAAATCAGGGGACATACAATTCCATTCACCGTCTAGCATGCAACCTAGCATTCATCAAGCACAAACCAAGCAAGCAATTCACAAAATTAAACCAACCACCCTTAATCACCTAACCAAGCACACACTAGCTAAACTAAGGCAAGAAATTTAAATTGGACTTATATCCTTACAAACCCCAACTTGAAATACAAATAAAATTCCAAATTGAACTCAATTGGAAAAGTTAGGGTTTTGGAGGAATTACCTTGGCTCAAGCTAGGGTTTGAACACAAAATCTCTTCCTCCCTCCTTGGTTGCACACAACCGGCCTCCACACCAAAATTAGGGCTCCAAACTTCTTTTGGTCACTTGATTTGCTCTCCACAAATCAGCCACACTTCAAAACTTTTTCCCCAAAAATTCCAGCTTTTTCTCTTCCTTTTCCCATTCCCTTCACACTCGGCCACAATGGCCAATATAGGTCCAAAAATTTTTCCAACTTTTTTTCCTTGCTTCTAACTTAAATCCGAACTCACCCTACACAAAACCCCCTTGAAATTTTTTGGTTTTCTCTATTCCCTCTTCTCACTCTAAGGGTCGGCTTTCAAGAAGAAAAAGAGCAAGAATTTCCCTAGATTTTTGAATAAAAATGAATAGAAGCACCACCTATTTATAGAAGTGGGTAAACTTTTGAAAATTATGAAAAAACCCCATGAAAAACTAAAAATCACACAAAACCCATGCAAGGTGGCCGGCCATGAAGGGTCTAGGGGCTTCCAAACTTTCTTTCCAAGCAAACTTAATTATTTATGATGTCATAAATCCAAACAAGGTGATGTCACTCCCCTTGGGCCTTGTTTGGCTATTTCCTTCACAATGCAGTCCATTTTTGAGCTACACAGATATTTCTAATACTGTGTTCACTTATACACAATATTTTTTTATACTATACTGTAGTCCAAAATTTATCTGTGTAAAAATGGACAGTATAAAATTTTTCTTATTTTTCCGAGCCCTTTTCACCTTTGATCTCCACTAGGTGTGCTTGATTTTCTAAGGTGGTTTTTAAAGCCTAATCATGCTATCTCAACCATAAAAATGGTTTTCGCAGTATCTTTTTCATACTGTATTTTTATCATACTATAAAGTCAACCTATTGACCACTCTTGGTCAAATTTTGACTTTTTCGATCAAAGTTGATTTTTTGGTCAAATTTTTGACCTTCATGAAATCATGCACTTTTTTATCCTTTTTGACTTAAAAGGTCGTTTACTAACCTTAGCATCCTATTTTGAGTCTTTTTGACCCATAAGAAATCACAAAATTAAACAAAAGCTTTTTCACAATTACCTTCATAACATAAAATTAATTCCTTAAAAAAGAAATAAGAACATTGAAAAACTAGGTATTACAAGTAATGCATATATTACGTTTTTTTTTCCCTTCTAATTTTAACTACAGAAATATTTGTATAAAACAATAAAGATATTTAGTATTGTTGCCCTTCAAACTTGTCATCCTTTGACAACTTGATCCCTAAATTTTTAATTCTGATAATTTACCTCTTGAATTTTAAAAAAATTTTAGTTAATTTCACATTAGCATTTTTGTTCTTCAAGGCCGCCACCAACTGCTACCTTGAGCTCCTCCACTTGTTGCTAGATCTACAGACTTACTTCCCCTTATAAAGCCACCTTCTCAACCACGATGCTTTAAAATTTTATATTATAATTTAATATTATTCTCTTCAAAAATTCTATTTTGCTAACAAAATATTGTTTTTTGGTTTTTCTAATAAAGTTATCATAAATGCCAACTTTTAAAAATCCTAACAGTAAAAACAAATAACTCTCTCCTTTTGTTTTCAATTCTTGAATTTGATACAATGCATATGGTTGATAAATCTTTCTACAATTAACCATTTAATGCGGAGCCTCATGGCCTAACATGTGGTATTAGAGACATATTCCATATATAGTCATGCATACATACAAAATTAATCTTGATGAAAAATCATATCACAGTTGGTCGACTTACAATAGATGAAAAACACTGACATGGTGGAGGATCACGGTGGAGTTGTGATCCTTTCTAGTTTGGTTGCTTGAGAACGATGAACGAATAGATCATCATTTGGAGCTTGGAAAGAGGACGGCTGCGATGACTGTACGTGGGCTTTGTTCAAGGGGGGATAGCTTGGAGTGCTTGAACAACCGTCCCACATTGACTAGACATGAAATTGAGAATGAGTTTAAAAGAATTTTGATTATAGCTTTTAACAGATTAACTTTTTGAGTTGAAACTTCAAGACCTGACAAGATAAGATGTCGTGAAATGGAAAATGTGTAATGTAGTTTGGAAATTGGGTGGTCTTGATCTCCGTATTACATGCCTCAAGTAGGTTGAAAAATATGAATATATATATATATATATATGTATATATATATTGTTGGAAATCAATGTGAATGGTTGAATAATCAAAGAAATATATCGATGAGGCATTATTTCAAGTTAGATTTAATAATTCCTTAAATAACATACAAATATGCATATTTTTCAAATAATCTTTGTACCATGCTTTCGTACCTTTAAAATATTTAACAAATGGTATGCCTTTGTGTGATACATACTTCGTTGCATGTTTAAAAAATAAACTTATTGACCAACGGAGTTTCTTGTCTTTATCAATAGAATTAGCAAATTATTAGAAGACTACCAAAGTTTCAAACTTCTTGCCCATGATTAAAAATAAACATATTGACATTTCAAAAAGAAAAAAAGAAAAAAAAAAAAAAGCTTATTGACTAGAGGTTTAAAAATAAAAAAATAAAAAAAGCTTTATCGTTAGTACGTAGGCTCAGGTTTTTCTTCTGTTCATTTTTTTGGCCCTTTTTCCTCTTTTTTTTGTTTTTTGTTTTTTTTGTTTTTTTGTTCCATCTGATTTCCATATTTCTTTTTTCAGCAAAATTTCTAAGCTTTTCTTTTAATCTCTATGGTAGATTGGTATCACCATATGACTTTGAAAAATGAGTGACAGTAATTTGTGTTAAAAATGATATCTAAACTGAAAGAAAGAAAAATTCGTGGTTCATGACTCATGGATATTCATAATCCTTGTCTTTTTGCCATGATTTTGTTCCTACTTGGATAGCTAGCGGTTACGATGATAGTTTGAAGAAATTTGGCCTTTAGTGTTTTGATATTATAAATTATGAATTGCATGGGTTATTAATAATGATATTAATCTAGTGATTATATAATACACGAATCATGTGTTTGCTTAGAAATAAGTGTATATTCGTGTGATTTCAACATCTTGAGGGAACTCAAAAACATTCAAAGAAACATAATCGCTGATTTGGGAAAGAAAAAGTGCCTATAAACCTCGAGTTTGAAAGAGAGAGTTTTAAGATATATAGAGGAATCCAATTTTAGTTTGAATTTGTTTGCTTTTGGGGAAGATTTATTTCTTATTTCTAGTTTATTTTACTTTTTGTTTAATTTATTATTGAGGCTTGATATATTTTGATTTTTCTATTTACTTCCTTTCTTATAAACAAATTTGAGTAACTATAATTTCTCGTTTCCTTTTATTAATGTTATATATATATGTGTGTGTGTATATACACGAATGGCGTTGTAGAATCCGTATTTCTTATCTGATTTAGTCCAAGCCGTGATGCCTAGCACAGGATTATTGAAGATCATATGAAGTACCAACAATTCATCTTTCCTCGGATTACTTTAATAAGAGAACGGGTGATATAGTATATTGGACAAAGTTCGATAGGGACGGCGGTGGGTGAAATGTTGGAAAACTGGAGTTTTTACGTTGGATTTCTCACAAAGGAAGAAGAGAGATTGTTTAGGGGGGGAAAAAAGGCAAAAACTTAAAAGAAAAAAAATTTAAGAAAAGGTGTTTTTTATTTTTATATTTATTTTTATGGAGTGGTGTGGGTGAAATAAGGATTAAATTTATGATTTAATTAGAGGGACTTTTTTGGAATAATAAAGGGGTGTAACAAGTAATAACTGAAATTTAAAATTTAATTTGTGGGTGGTTTAAGAAAAGATGTGGAAAAAGTAAACTGAGAGGTGTTTAACCTCTTGCAGCTACAATTTAGGAAGAAGACAACCATGGCTTGGGGTAAAACATGAATTCTACCCTCAGAAAATAGTTAGTGAAAAATGGAACATCAGTTCTAATCTCAATTTTTGAACTCCAAGCTATGTTGTATATGAGTTGTTATTTTTTTATTATTAAATATTTAAAATATTGTCACATCAATTAATTGTATTTATCAATAAAAATATGATACCTGAGTGGATATTTAAAATATTGGGATTGGGTTGGTATCCTTAATAGTATTCATAGTCAATTTGCTATCAAAATAAAAAGGTATAGGTTATTTTAGTATACCGCTTAACACATTTTACAATAATAAAAGTAAATTATGCGTACATAATTCACTTCGTCTCAATTTGACATTTGAAAATTTTTGCATATTATATTGAATTGACAGTGTCGAAAAGAAAATGGTACTTTAATTAACTTAGATAACTTGGTTTATACGCACAGGTTTTGGTTGTCAAAATCTACAATGAAGTATGTATGTGTGGGAATTTTAGGCTAATAATCACAAATATATATATACTTTAATTATGTATTGTAACGACCCGCCTAGCACAGACCGTTACTTTACATACATACATACTTTCTTACTTAACTTACTTGTCGTATTTACTTATTTATTTGATGAAAAGCAGCGGAAATTTGTTTTTTTTTTTTATACTAGTTTATATACGTCTAAACGTAATAAGCATATCGTAAATAAAATATTTAGCATAAGAAAAAACATATTGAACAAAACGCGTAGCGGCATCGTATTCCCACAATTTCACAGTGTGCCCCACCTCGCACTTCCATCTTGCATCATCCATTGCTGTCAGGTGGCTTACCTACAGCATAGACGTCAAACTATGAGCTAACGCTCAGTAAGCACAACTATCTAAACCGCGACGTCACCTACATAACCTAGCGTACACTTTCTAACTTAACTTATCGTAGCGTCACATAACATCTCATATCATTATACATCATAACATATCTCATACTTGCTTAACATATTACTACATAGCATAACATAGCATATGTATGGTCCAGTTATGCTCGTTTTAACTTTCTTCATTCTCACTTACTTATCTTGCTTAGGGCCCTTACATAAGTGTTTGTACCCGGCGCGCGACTATGGAGTGGTTGGGGCGGCCAGCCCAATCCAACTCAAACCATAGTCCAACCCGACCTCGGACGGGTGGTACGACACAGGCAAGCTCGCTTGCCATCTTACTTTCTTATTCTTTAGTCTCATTTTATATTTAGTGAACATGCATCGTGATGTCACTCTTTACATAAATCATAACATGTTTTGCAACTTACCTTTCATGCTCAGCTTGCACATCCTTTTACATACATAGCATATCAACATACCATACAGCATATCACATAGCATCCAGTTTAACATAAGATAAGGCATACAACGAAGCACAACAGAGCAACAATCAACATATATTCCTAGCATGCATCTAACATACTTGGGCAAGTATCAACTAAAGCCTATGTTGCAGGCGGAGTTGTACTTACCTCTCTTGCTATGTCCTTATTGATGTTGTCCGTCCTCCGGGCACAGCTGCAGGCCTGCTCCTGCTTGAGTAAGGACATAGGTGAGATTCTAACTCTTGTTGTGGAATGTTGGTGCCCTAACCAACATGCCTACTAAAACCTAGTTGTATGTCCCCGAAACTCAAAATCTGATTTGGTCACAATTTGCCATCTTATTGCTTAGAAATCCACAGACTTGGACTACTCCTTAAGTGGCTACGTTGGATAACCTCTGAAACTAGGCTCTTGACATATTATTAGGTTTTTTCCAAACCTTGAGCTTTATTTTTGTATCATGGCTTATTGGGTTAATTTCCTTAACCCTCTTCTCTTGGCCCATTTCTAGACCCTTGGTATTCCTTAGGGTTACGTTGGATAACCTTTAAGGTTACCCTTAACCAATTGTTGGGTCAACCAAAGCTAACAATTGGTCAACTACTGGTCATCCCTTGGTCAACTCTGGGCTTTGGGGCTAAGCCCGGTAACTCGGGTACTATTCTCGGTTATGGCCCGTAATCGGCTTGATTACCAATTTTATTATAAAAACCATTTTCCTATCTCAAACTTTCCATTTTCTTACTTTTAGGAAAACTTGTGAGATTTAACTCTAAAATCCTTCAAACTTTCATAAAAATTCCGATATTTGAAATGGGTCTTTATAAAAGTCGTTTAAGGTTGAAAACTGCCTTTGGAACATTTTCACAATTAAAAATAGCAGTTTTAAACAAAATACAGTTTTTCAAAAACTTTTGTAAAAACTCATGTGCAGGAATTTTCGGTTCCCTGCACACCCCTCAGAAAACATTGTTAGTTTAAAGATTCGTTTGGAATTTGAAAAACTTATCTTCATGAAAGTTGTAGCTATCGAAAAATGCTAAAACTTTTGTGTTTTGTGAAAAATCTAATTCTGCTTGCATTTGTACCAGTTTTTGTTTGAAACTGGCTGATCCTGAAAACTGGGTCTGGATAGACCAGTCACAGGTTTTTGTAAAAACGGAGGCCATTGGAGTCTCATTTTAGGATTCTGTCTGCGTTTCCCTCTAGGAAAAATTGTTCCGAATAACTTTTGTGTTTTGAGTTTTACCCAATTCGACCTCTAAAGGCCTTAAATTCTCACTTTCTCGAAACTGGCCAGGTTCGAATCCAAATTGGCAGTTTTAGGGTTTACGTCCGGTTTACGTCCTATTTCGCGAATCTATCTCCACCGACCACTTCGGGAGCCTACATGCCAAATACACAGTGTTTCTAACATCCCATAAGAACCCATAAATTGTTCCCATTGGATCCATGCAAACCAATTCCAAAAACCCTAAACCTAAGTTTGCATTTGGTTCTAACATTTTGCACACAACACATACAAGCACCAACTTTGCTCCCTAAGCTAGCATGCTTCAAGTGCTGCCTAAGGGCAGATTTTCGAACCACACTAGGGGACATACAACCCTAAGCATCAAGCATGAAAATCAATAAACAATCAAGCACAAACCAAGCAAGAATCAAGCCATACACCCCCTAGATCTACCAATCAAGCACACACCACATACTAGGGCATACAAATCATAAATGGACTTATGTCCTTACAACCAAATTAAACCACAAATAAATCTCAAATTTGAACTCAAATAAGAGAGTTAGGGTTCTAGGATTCTATCTTAGACCAAAGTCAAGTTTGGTCACTCAAATTTCTTCCTTCTCCCCCTAGCTCCCTTGACCCACGGCAGCCCCTCCAAATTGGGACCCAAAAATTGTGGTTGATCCTTTGGTTGCCCCACTCAAGAGCCGAACTCCACACCAAGACTTGGCCTCAAAAATTTTCCAACTTTTCCTCTCCAATTTCTCCTCTCCCTCACCCACGGCCACACACCCAAAAGTGACCCAAAAATTTTCAAACTTTTCTTGGCTTTTCCCTAGTGAAATCCGAACATCCCACAAGCAAAAGCCCCAAAAAATTTTTTGATTTCCTCTTCTCTTTCACTCACACTTGGCTGCTGATTTTTCAAGAGGAAAAATGGCAAGAACCTCCCCAAGTTTTCCAAATTAAAATGCATAAAACTTATGGGTATTTATAGAGGTTTGTAGACTTTACTTAAATCCCACTAAAACCCCAACATTTTTGATATTTGCTTGATTACCCCATGAGGTGGCCGGCCATTGTGTGGTCTAGAAGCATCTAAATTTTTTTTTTCTAAGCTTAATTAAGCTTAATGACATCATTAATCAAAAGCTAGATGAGGTCATCTCCCTTACCTCACACAAGGGCCTTGTTTGGCTTGCTTTCTTCAAAAATTGTCCATTTTTGTGCCACACAGATATTTCTAATACTGTGTTTCATTAATATACAGTATTTTTATACTGTACTAAAGTACAAAAATTTATCTGTGTAAAACTGGACAGTATAATTTTTTTCTTATTTTTCCGAGCCCTTTTTGCCCTTAATCCTAACTTGGTGTGCTTGATTTTCTAGGGACATTTTAAGGCCTATTCTTGCTATCTAGCTCACAAAAATTATTTTTTCGCAGTATACTTCCCATACTGCATTTCAACATATCGTAAAGTCAACCTTTGACTTTTCTTGGTCAAATTTTGATTTTTTCGGTCAAAGTTGAATTTCGTAAAATTATGTACTTTTCCGTCCCTTTCGACTCGAAAGGTCCGTTTCTGAGTTTAACAATTAATTTTGAGTCTTATTTACCCATAAGAGCTCACAAAATCGAACAAAAGCCCTTAACCGAGCTTTTTCACGAATATTTTCATAGCATGGAATTAATTCCTAATGAGGAAAATACGAACATTAAAAAATTGGATATTACATGTATCTATGGTAATAAGAGAAAACGAGAACTAAAATGAAGAATTAATATAACAGTTAAATATCAAAACGGGGCAGCGCATCTTTAAATTGATACGATATAGATCCCTACGACGAGGAAGTAGTACTCTTTTAGTGCGATCCATTAACCTTATTCTTACGATTTAGGTTTTATTAGTATTTTCACCATGATTTTAATACCTCTAGATCTATCAGGTATAGTGTAGGTATACTTGAAAAATAAAGCAAAGTCTTTTCTCATTCATGTTTATTGAAGAATCTGTACATCATAATGCATAATCAAATTGACAACAATTACCACATAATTAACAAAACCTAATTGACAATTATAAAATGTTTATAGATGGAAAGAATAATAATGATGCATCGTACATTTATTTGAATCTCATTATAAGTGTGTTTACCATTTTTATTTAACTTTCCTATATATACTAACATTTAAATAGGAAACTTAATTATATAATGCAAGTATTGTTTAATCCTGAAAGTACAAGTAACATGTGAAACTTGCTTTTGTTTGATTGTTGGTGTTATTTTTTTAATACTAGAAAAGAGGATCAATGATGTTCTTACGCTTTCTGTCTAATGTATCTAATTAAGTGCAATAAGATAATGTTGACTGGGGTGCCAATAATATGGTTGGACCTTTTAACAACTATCAAGGCCACATTTATAGAGGCTACTAGCAATAAGTAATTGAAAAGAACATACTTTTTGCTTCAAGTATTCCTTAAATCTGAGACGTGATAGAAATAAAGGCTTTATATGTATATGCCACCATTAGTGATCATCTGATTAATGTTATTGATAAATTAAAGACGGAGATCAATTAAATGATGATAATACACCATGCAATGAAAATGGCTTCATTCTTTGATACAAACAATGTTATTGTGAACTGTTCAGTTTTTACTGAATCGACATATTAAACTTTCAACTAAAAGTAGGGAAAACTTCATTCTAATGATAGCAATATTGTATATCCAAGGACGTGTAGCCTTTTTATTTGTAACGTCAAACGTTTAATCGAAAGCGTGATACATCGTATTCTTATTCAAATCACAAAAATATCTAAGCTATTAAATAAAATGTTGTTTTACTTATAGAACTCCATAACCCAAAGGTTACAAACACAACACACAAATCTTATGCCACTAAACCCAGCATCAGTTGCTAAGGCTAAGAACTCTTGTTGGCTCCGTTCCTTTCCCCCACGGTTTTGAGTCATCATTCCCACATCAATTGCGAACGTGTTCCTCGCAGCAAAATTGTTCTCCGGCATGATCGGAAGAATTGCATCCACAACTATAACTTTTCCATGGTCTGGAATTGCTTTGTAACAATTTTTCAGTATCTTTAAGCATTGTTCGTCACTCCAATCATGAAGGATCCACTACAATATCATCATTTATAATACATAAACATTCACAAAATATACTTACTTGAAAAGGTAATTGGGTTGAATGGTGGTGCTAAAACAATATTACCCCTAAATATACATTAGTTGATGAATTGAAGTTTCGGAATTCACCTTCACAAAAATGGCATCCCCATGCGGAACACTTTCAAACATGTTACCGCCAACATGTTCAATGCCTGCAATGTCAATGTTAATAAACTTTTACTTTTAATATGCAAATTCCAAATTATATCGTGCGATGTAGCCATGTTTGTTGGTATCGTGATATACATACATATATATATATGTGTGTGTGTGTTGGGGAATTAATTCGCAACCTAATTCAACCTCCTCTGACGACGAATAATAATTGAAAGAGTAATCGCACACAAAAGACACGAATTATCGCACAAAAAAGACACGAATTTTTATGCAGGTTCATCCAATTGATGACTACGTCTTACTTTTACTGCCGCCGCAGATTCCAAGAGCTTCCCAAACACTCTCTCAACAATTGTGTTTTTTCTCTCTTTCTCGATGGTGTTTCCCATCCCTCAATTATGATCTCTCATCATACAGATAAAACCCTAGCAACCCTTTATATAGGTGTGAAAGAAAAAAGCATTAAAAAAAAACCGATAATCGTAGCCGTACGGACGTGGCCCGCGACCCAGCGTTGCAGCGCCCAAAAACTCCCTCACTCAAGTCGCAGCGCCGCGGCACCCTTCCCCGGCAGTGCGGTGCTCCGGAAACCTCTCCGTAACGATGCAGCGCCCTTGACCTGGAGCTGCAGTGCTGCTGCCTTTCTTTTTTTTTTTTTTTTTTTTTTTTTTTCTTGCTAGATTGGCTCCACACACCTCAACAAATATATATATATATATATAAATATATATAATATATTTGAGTAGATAGATAAATGAAATCTATAAGATTATACCTGGATAAGAAGGGGCGTTCTCTACAACATGAGGCAAGTCAAAATTAATACCCTTAATATGTGGGTATTTTGAAGTGATTTGATTAAGGGTCACTCCCAGACCGCCACCAACATCTACCAGTTGCTTAAGGTCGTCAAAACCTTCGTAAAACTTGAGGATGTTCTTGACAACAATAGTAGAGTGGCTGTGCATTGCTGTGTTGACAACATGGTTGAACTTTTGGTCACAGCGTGCATACACGAAGGCATTCATTCCATGGGCCTTTTCGAATGCAACTCCTCCTTCAAGAATTGAAGCTTTCAGATGGGGCCTGTAAATTCATTGCAAATCTATCTAGTTTCAGATCACGCAGAGTGCCAGGCTAAATTAAGCCCCCACTTTGAATCATAAGTTTGAAAAGTAAATTCGAATTTTTTGTGAGAGAAACTATGGTAGAAAACTTTTTAAATAGTACCTAAAAACAGTCTCCAAATAAAAATCCAAACAGTCTACAAGATGTTAAATAGCATGCAAACTGGCAAATATTGCATTTGATTCAAAAGAAAACAAAACGTATCTATAAATATACCAGCTATCCATCAAGACTTTGTCTTGTACAAAAGCTATTAAGGGTCCCAATGAAACACCATCTTCATTAGTGACAAAGTACTTGGACACAGGGCAAAGGCTGTAGAACCTGCGGGCATTAGATCCTGCACTTTCATCACTAACCACGGAGCAACTAAGCACCGAGTGGCTCGCTAGAAGCCTGAGCATACGATCTACCATGAGGGGTGCGTCGGGGTTGTTGGTGGACATCTGAGCTACAATCTCGGCCGACGAGAGCTTAGCTCCTTCGCCGGCTTTGGCAATGATGTCAAAAACTCCGAGCTCAATTGCAGTCTGTAAGCTCCTGGACATCACAGTGGACATCACTAGCTGCATGGCGTGGGAGAATTCTTCCTCTTCTTCTTTCCTGTCAAGGCCAAGAACTTTTGAAGCACCAGTTCTAAGTTCCGATGAGGAAGCCATATTTGGGGAAGGTTTGTTTTTTTTTTTTTCGCTAATATACTGGGGGAACTTTGCAAACGGAAATATGTAGTATGCTTCTACGTTGAAGAATGGGTTCGTTTATATAGACAGACTAAATGATTGGATTACCCTTATGCCTGCATATTGGTCAAAATAAATATTTAAAGTTTGTTAGCGTGATCTGCACGGTGTTTAAGTTGTCAAAATAGGACAGATATTGAATTTTCCACTTGGAAATAATGTCACGAGGAGGAAGGCGTTTGAACGACATAAATTTAAAGATTAATATATCAACATGACATAAAAAATTCATATTAAACCATTAATATGACACAAAATTAAACTAAAATTAACTAAAATTTATATTATGTTAGTCAAAATAAAGAATTTGTGTCATGTTGATCAACATATAAAATAATAATAATAATAATACTAATACTAAGTGGTTCTTCAGGTAATTTTCTCCAATGGGGTGTCGCAGAATGTGAGGTTTGTGTGATTGGGCACAACAATTATTTATGACTATTAGACCCTCTCTAATTTGAGTAGAGACTATAATGAACAATCAAAAAATTAAACTAATTACTCTAGATTTTGAATATAACCAATCATCAAAGAAATATGTGTATGAGATATTGTTATTTCAGAATAGATTTAATAATTCCTCGAATAAAAGTACAAATATGCGCGTAGGTCCTCTTCATCCATAAACTTGTGTTTAAATGTCCACCCACCTTTACAAGGTTTGACTATTCTCCTAAGTAACACATGGTACGCCATTGTGTGATGCATCCTTCGTCGCATGATTGAAAAATCAACATATTGACTCAAGTAAATTTACAATAGCTTATTTTCATTATAAGTTTATAATAGCTTACAATAGCTTATTCTTGTTAGAAATTTGAATAATATTTGTAATGATCATGATTTCGAATTATGTAGGTCAAGTAAATAGCTTATTCGAAATCCAAAATCTCTCTTTGAGTTTTATGATAATTCTTATCATTATGATAACGCATTTTTTCATTGTCATTCATTTTGTTTTAAGTGCTGATGCCTATCTTATTTTGTTTTAACTTCTTTATGATAAGAGTGGTTCTATTAGCGCACTCTTATTTACTCTCAACACAACCCTAGTAAATTTAAAATAAAAAAATTTACTTGTTACACATCCCATATGTTCAAAATTTATATCCCTAACTATTAATTTTCAAAAACTAAAAATTAATTCACCATTTCAAATTTCTTTTCACGCACCCATCTTTATGCAACATAAACAAATTCCATAGGCCACATACTATCGTTAAATTGTACAAAAATTTTCAATATCTGATATGACTCTGTGTCCATAACTTGTTGAATATTAAAACTGAGCAAAATTTATAACTGCATGGCAAAAAAACGTCAATTAATTAGTGCATGTTCAGCATATAAAAGCAAATACAAGTTCAGACCATAAACATCTTTTCTAGCTGTTTCTGCTAAACGAAATTCATACACACACACACACACACACACACAGAGAAGTGATAGAGAAAGCAGGGGAAACCGAAAAAAAAAAAAAAAAAAAAAAAAGTAATAAACGTGTTTTTCAATCAAAACGCACATTTCAACCAAAAACTTGTGGCATTAAACAATAAAATTTTTGAGTTTTCTATATCAGTTATAGATGACCAGACTGTAAATTATCTAATATTTGAAGGAAAAATAAAAACATCAAAGGCATGAATAATAAAACAACAATGCATTAAAAAATAGAAGTCATTTAATAAAGTTTAGCGTTTTATTTAATTTTTTTTTCCAACAATACATCAACCAAAAATCAACGCTAATATTCAAATGTGAAAAAAACCAACAAGCGAAATAAGAAAAATAAGGTATGCCACAAACAAAAGAACATAACGAGAAAGCTAATAATATATGTTGTTTATTTGACGGATTTGATAACACATTGAATTTCTTTATATATATATATATATATATATATATATATATAACAACAGTTGTCCGCTAATATATGTTATTTTATTTTGTTCGAGGTTTTTTTGTAATTAAATAATTTGATTAAGAGGGGTGTGTGGAGAATTAAGAAAACACGTATAAATAGAATCACCTTATGATAATTTTATCATCAACAATAGAATAATTTCATTTACGATAAATATGTATGACATTGAGAAATTGATCCAAATTTCTAAAAAGTAATTGGATAGAAGTCAAATAAACAGTCGTGAAGTCATAAATGTTTTTGATGTGACATAATAGAAAAAATAGACTTATTTTTTCACTACAGATAAGATAGTTGTTCATGTTAAAGAAAGTTGACTTATATATTTGATTATATTTATTTTTAATCTAGGAAATGTTTTAATCTACATATATTTTATTATATCTGATATGAATCTATGTCCATAACTTATCCAATTTTAAAACGGAGCAAAATTTATTAGTGCATGGCAAAACAGCCAATACCCCGATGATTAGCTATAACATTTTTTCGCATGAAATACACGTCAATTAATTAGAGCATGTTCAGCATATAAAAGTAAATACAAGTTCAGACCATAAACATCTTTTCTAGCAGTTTCTGCTAAACGAAATTCACACACACACATACACACACATAGAGAGAGAGAAGTGATAGACAAAGCAGGGGAAACCAAAAAAAAAAAAAAAAGTAATAAACGTGTTTTTCAATCAAAACGTGTGTTTTAACCAAAACGTGTGGTATTAAACAACAAATATTTTTGAGCTTTCTATATTCATTATAGATGACGAGACTGTAAATTAGCTAATATTCGAAGGAAAAAAAAAAGGATCAAAGGCATGAATAATAAAACAACAATGCTTTAAAAAACAGAAGTCATTTAATAAAGTTTAGCCTTTTTTTTTTTTTTTTTCAACAATAGACCAACCAAAAATCAACGCTAATATTCAAATGCGAAAAAAACCAACAAGCGAAATAAGAAAAATAAGGTATAACACAAACAAAAGAACAAAACGAGAAAGCTAATAATATATGTTGTTTATTTGACGGATTTGATAACACATTGAATTTCTTTATATATATATATATATATATATATATATCAACAGTTGTCCGTTTATGTTATTTTATTTTGTTCGAGGTATTTTAGTAATTAAATAATTTGATTAATAGGGGTGTGTGGAGAATTAAGAAAACATGTGTAAGTAGAATCACCACACGATAATTTTAACGTCAACAATAGAATAGTTTCCTCACCATAAATATGAGATTGAGAAAGCCAAATGTCTAAAGAGTAATTGGATAGTGTAATTAAGTCAAATAAAAAGTCGTGAAGTCATAAATTTTTTTGATGTGACATAATAGAAAAAATAGGCTTATTTTTCATTACAAATAAGACAATTGTTCACATTAAAGAAAGTTGACTTATATATTTGATTGTATGTATTTTTAATCTTTTAATTTTAAGTGATTTGTTAGTATTTGATAACTTACTGGATTTTATATATTATAACTTGTATTATATGAGATCTATTCATAATTCTTATTACTAGTGAATTTTCTCTTTTTTCTTAAATCATGATTGCAGGCACATTAACTAATCACGGTAAAACTTTTAATTCTCTATTTGCTAGTATATTTGTATTTAACATTTAGTATTGTATGATAAGATTATACTCAGGTAAGTATCTGATCCTCCATGTGCACCTAGCTTGGACCCTCCCTTGATGATCACCAGTCTCGTGCCCTTGCAATCTCCCTTAACAATTGTCATTATTACAACTATGCACTATCTCTCGACAATTGTTGTCGTTGCGCTCATGTTCCCTCTCTCTACAATTGTCATCCTTGCACACCCTCTATTGACAATTGTCATCCCTGCGCCCAAGCACCCTCTCTCAATAACTTCTACCCATGCACCTCGCACTCTTTCCCGACGATTGTTGTCTCTTCTATTATGGTCCAATATTGGGATCTCCTATTGATACTCTAAATTATGAGGACATATTAGAAAAAGTTGACTTTTATATTCAATTTTGTTTATCTTAAATTTAGGAAATCTCTTGAATTCAGGTGATTTGATAGTAGTATACATAACTTTATCCAATTATATATTAACTTGCATTTATATGAAACTTATTTATAATCTTCATTACCGATGAATCTTATATCTTTTTCCATTCCGTGGTCATCAACATATTGTCTAACCACATTAAAGCTTTCCGTCATTTGTTTTCTTTTATATTATTGTTTAACATATATTAAGTTAGTTAATATATTATATTTTCCATTTGAAATATTTTGGAAATATGAAGTATCCGAGACGGGCTTTGAATTTTCCACGTGGAAATGATGTCATCAGATGTGAGGTTGTACGATTGGGCAAAACAAGGAGTATTATTAGACTCACTCTAAGTTGACTGGAGACTACAATGAAAGCCCTACAAATAAACTTATTAATATAAGTAATGAAATCATCAAAGAAACATATCTATATGAGGTATTATTTTAAATTAGTTTTAATAATTCCTTAAATAAAATACAAATATGCATCCATAACTTGCGTTCAATGTCTTCCTACCTTACAATATTCAACTATTATCCTAACTAACACTTGATATGCCTTTGTGTGATATATACTTCGTCCCATGATTAGAAAATCAACATTTTAGTTTCTTTATTCTTTATTAGATTCCCCCCCCCCCCCCCCCCCCCAATTTAGCAAAGTTAGAACACTATCAAAGATACATATACTTCCATTTATGATTAAAGTCAAAACATTTTTTAAAATAGTTTCTTTGACCTTTAATATAGAATCTATCAGAGTTAGAAGAATACCAAATAATTTATCATATGGATTCCTTAAAGAAATAATGCTGCGTATATAAATTGAAGAAAAGGTTATTAAATGTGGAAAGTAAGAAAATGAATTATTTTATGAATACTTAAATAGTTAATAATTCAATTAAAGAGTAACACTTAGCACGTTGATTGAATTTTAAGGGAGATTGAATTGAATTATGATCCATCAATAAATAATCAAAGTGCCTCGTAAGTAGGGCGAATAGTCTCCTTGATTCGTGGAAAGATCAAGATTTTTAAAGTACCAACGAAATTAAACATAGTTGGCAAATATGGACTATCTTCATTAACTAAATTGACATGCATGCATAAAATAAATAAATTAAAAAAATAAAAAAAGAATAAAGAATATCACCCACCCTTATAGGCACGTAGTTGTAGTTATTATTATTATTATTTTTTTTTTTTTAGGGATGAAGAGAATCGAATTCTATATCTTAGATAGGCTATTCTTGTAACTACTTTACATAATTTTAGTTAAAAGAAAAATTGAGGGCAAATCCAGAACATATATTAACTTTGCAGGTATTATTAGGGTGGCAATACGGGTCGTGACACGATGACACGGCTCGAAAACGACATGAATTTTGCGGGTTCGGGTTGGGAAAAATAGGGGGCGGGTCGTGTTCGGGTTGGGAAAAATGACACGGAAAAAAAAAAAAAAAAAAAAAAAAACGTGTCCTGTTCAGGTTGGACCTCTTTTTTTGTGTTAGACCCCTTTTTTCGTGTCAATTTTTGTGCCACTTTTCGTGTCAATTTCGGGTCAAGTTCGGGTCGCGTGTCAATTTCGGGTCAAATTTCGTGTCGCGGGTCAATTTCGGTTCATGTCGTGTCAACCCGTGACGGGTTCGTGTCGTGTTCGTGTCGCGGTTTCGTTTCGTATTCATGTCGCGGGTCGTGTTCGGGTCGAAGAAGAAAAAAATCAATACGGCTCTAACACGACACGAACCTGACACGTGACACGAATTGCCACCCCTAGATATCATACTTCTATTTTGAATATCATTACATGTACATAAACTACGGATCAACCTTTTATTACTTGTACTTTCCCACTATTGTAATTAATTTAATTGTATTATTACATTCTTCACCATGGTCATGATCGTCATTTTATTTTATACGTAGCCTTGTACACCAAGTAGGCCAACAGTTTTGATTGTGGAAAGATCAGAGTTAGAAAACTTTATCTTCCACATTTTATGAAATAAATAGTTGGCAAATGTGAACTAGCTTTCCTTAGTTAAATTGGCATATATAAGAAATTAAAACCAAAAAAAAAAAAAAAACATGCACACTTAGACACGCAGTTGTTTATTGTTGTTGTTGCCGTTGTTGTTATACAAGATGCCGTGAAATATAGATTTTAATTTTTTAAGAAGAGACTAATTGAAAAAAATAAGAAAAGGATTCATTGTTAATTCTTAAGCACTTGTAGCTCGGGGATATTTGAATTTTAATCAGGAAGGTTGAATTTTAATTAGTACGTTGTTCTGTTTTGTTTTTTCTTTTTCTAACTTCAACAACGGAAAATTTTGTATAAAACAATAAAGGTATTTCGTATTGATACCCTCCAAACTTGTCACCCTTTGACAACTTGACCTATAAATTTTTAATTCTGATAATTTACCTCCCTCATTTTAAAAAAATTTTAGTTAATTTCACATGAGCATTTTTGTTCTTCAAGGCCGCCACAAACTGCTACCTTGAACTCCTCACTTGTTGCTAGATCTACAGACTTACTCCCCCTTATAAAACCACCTTCTCAACCACGATGTTTTAAAATTTTATATTATGATTTATTATTATTCTCTTCAAAAATTCTATTTTGCTCTTTCTCCCTTTTCCTTTCCATGTATCTGAATCCATCTTAAATCATCTTTTGTGGGCTTTTTATTTTCATGTTGTCAATCTGGAGATGCGAAGAGGTTAAAGAAGACATTATTCTCCTTGAAAATGAGAGGTGTCTGTAGACTAATTACCCCAAAAAAAAAAAAAAAAAAATCCTATTCCACTCTGTGATGGTCACAAAATTCTAACTAAACAGATGCACCAATTTTCCTTTCGATTCCATTCCATTACCATTACGATTATCATTCCATCACTGCAGCCAAATGCACCCCAAAAGCTTTTTCATATCTTCTTCAGTCTTCAATGCTTTTTAAGAAAAATAAAATAAAACAAAAAATAAATTTACTAGGAGGTTAAAAATAACAGCAAAATTTAATTGACAAAGGACAGTCAATTTTGATCATAAGTAGTAGCTATATGACATTAAAAATTGGTGAGTGCATTTTCCTTTTTCCTTTTTCCTTTTTAATTTTGTTGGTAAAAACGTTATGCGTAAAAGTTCTTGATATATTAACACCTGTATCAAAATTCACAATTCATTTTCTAAAAACGTTTCTCTTATAAAAGGGAAAATTTTGGGGCCTACCTAAAGTTGGGGACTCTTTTTTATATGCAAAATATTATTAAAAATAAGAAAAATCTTACAATTCTAAAATAAAAAGAGCCAAACAAAATTAGAAAAAATCCAAATCAAGCAAAATAACCAAAAAAAAAAAAAAAGATTTTATCAATTTAATACCCGTCTCCTGCGAGCTCTAAACTACAAAATGTCAATTTTTTTCCTCAGGCTCATTGTTCAATTTTTTTCTCCAAGTATCCAAGTACTTTGCTAACTTTTCCCACAAACCCCAAATTACAATTTCCATCTCTGTTTTTAAGCAACTAAACGATTGTTGAGTTCAACGTTTGCTTCTGAAATATGATAATCCTTTGAAGATTCTTCAACTGCTAATTCATTAGTTTAAGTGGTATAAGTCCCCATCATGCCTCCCTTTTTATTAGACATTAGAATTAAACATTCATCATCCACTTGGTCAGCCTTGCTTTTAGTGGCAACCATACTCATCTCTTTAAGAATGAATAGAGAAATTTGATGATTAAAGTGAAAGACGAATGAAAATCTGACCTAAAACATTAAAGCCCTGGGACTGAGGAGTTATCCTTGGAGGTGTCGAACTTGAGCATCCTTGTACACTTGTCATTGCACTATCGGTCAATAAAGGAAACGTTGAGCATCTACCCAGGAGTTACCCTATTTGTAACGGTTGACCCTGTTTGTAGTGGTTGACGGCTATGTTCAGGACACCTATTTTAAGAATCTATCAAGCCAAGCTTCCATGGTTGTTCACGTTTTAAGAGAAATATTCTCCCAATTAAACCAAGCTTACACTGAACAATTTGTTCTTGATATATATATATATATATATATATATATATTTTTTTTTTTTTTTATGAGATGCAAATGGAAGTATGTTCCCCTCATAGCTTAGGTTTTGCTTGATATTTGCTTAGGTTTTTATCAGAACTGATATTTGCTTGGAATGTAGAGCCGTGACATAACGAGGTTTATTATTCAAAACTGAAATATCAGTTCGGAATCTAGAACAGATATGCATGGGATTCTGCAAAATCATCGGCAAATTCCATAATGAGACTGAAAACCTAAGGAGTAACCCCAGAAATGCAAAATAAAATAGGTTGATCCGGACTAGTTTGGTGGGAATCTAGTGCAGTTTGGTGCGGGTTTGGTACGCACACACACACGTGTAGATTTGCGAAAGCGGTGTTTGCATCTACTTAAACAACTCCATAACACAAAAGTTACAGACAAAACATACAAATTTATGCCCCTAAATCCTGCACGAGTTGCCAAGGCTAAGAAATCTTCTTGGCTCCTTTCCTTCCCTCCCTGGGTTCGGGTCATCAAAGATACATCGATTTGAGAGGTGCTTTTCACAGCAGAACTAATCTCTGGCTTCGCTGGAAATATAGCCTCAACAACTATAACTTATACATCGTCTGTACTAGCTTCGTAACAGTTATTCAATAGCTTTAAGCAGTATTCATCACCCCAATGATGAAGTATCCACTAGAAAAGAAGGGAAAAAAAAAACATTTTAGATTTGTTAGTGACAAATTTATAATAGGTACTGTTATTTTAATCGTTGGATTTACTTTTCAATAGTCTTATCTGTGAGTATGCATATTAAAAATTCCCAGTGCCACATGCAAAACTTCATATAGTCATAGAACAAACAGTTGAAAAGTTAATTCAATATTAGAATAAAAGTATAATTCCTATGATAATTCTTGGTTAATACACTATATGAAAATTAAATAAATAAAATGCTTGCAAGTTAAGCCAGAAGCTGAAAATTGAAAAACATGAAAATCGATTATTTGCTTGCGTGTATTCGTTATAAACGCACAAAATATTTTCAGCGACTAATTTGCTGATTGATGTAGATCTTATGTATTTACTGAATTTATCCAATTAATCTAACTAGTTTTTTTTTTTTTTTCTGACTTTGTAATTTAAAACAATTGAAATTAGCTAGGTCTGACTGTTGAGGTGGTAGAAATTAATTTCTTTATGTCTTAGTACGTGACAACTTATGGCCCGATAGGTGTTTAGTTTTTTTTTTTTTTTTTTTTTTTTTTAATGTTTTCGCATGTCTTCTGAATTGTGAAAACAAAAATGTTTTCTAAATCGCGTTTGGTTAACAAATGATTTGATAAAAAAAAAAAATAACAAAAAATAGTGAGAATGATTTTTGTTAAGAAAATGAAAAATGGTTGAAACTTGTTTTATTTCATTTTGATTTTCCAATGAAACTTAACACATGTTTCCATAAATATATCCTAAACACTTCATAGCAGTCTCTCTAAAAACACAACCGAACACAATTTAAAAACTAATCCATCATCATTTAAAAAAAAATCTCATTATTTTTTCATACTCAAAAAAAAATTATTTTCAAAATATTATCATATGCAAACCACCATTTTCATTTATATTTTCATACTCAAAAACATAATCATTTTCAAAATATTATTATGTGCAAACAACAATTTTCAGTTACTGTCTTTAAACCAATGATTAAAAAGTTCATAGAGTAAAATATTAAATTAAAATATAAAGTACGACCTGTCACTTTATGCTCCATTTGGTAAGAAGGAAAGAAGGGATGATGGGAAAAAAAATTGTAAGAAAAGAAAATTAGATTTGAATTTAATTTTAGGGTAAATTGTTCATTTAGTCCCTAAACATTTAAGTTTATACAACTTTGATCCCTGATCTTTTTTTTCATAACTGGAATGCCAAAAACCTTTAAAATGTTATTACAATAGTTATTTCCATTAATTTTTAAACAGATTCACTTTTTAACCAACGAATTTTGTCCAAAAATAACAAAACTTACTATTATAGCAATATTTTAATAGATTAGGAGCATTGCAACTTTGGTTCTTGATCTTTTTTTTTTTAATAGCTGAAATGCCTCTAAATTACTAAAACGTTGTTACAATTCAATTATTGGACAAAATCCGTTAGTTAACATCACTTTTTGACCAAATTATTAACAGATTTTATGTAAAAATTAACAGAAATGACAACTAAAGTAACATTTTAATAATTTAGGAGTATTTCAGCTACAACAAAATATCAAGGACCAAAGTTACACAAATTTAAAAGTTCAGGGACCAACCTAGCAATTTACTATTAAATTTAAACAACTCAAAAAAGTGCATAAGTATGCAATAACTAGTTAAAGAAGAAAAAACATCTCAACTTAAACATACATATATCAATATAAATAGATTACATGTCTGCAAAAGTCATGCCATCTACTTGAAAAACTCGATGAGGCAAAAGTTACAGACAAAACATTCAAATTTGATGCCATTACTGTAACGCCCTGGCCATCTACGTAGAACCGACTATGTAAACATGGGCCGTTACTTTACGTACTTAACTTACTTCTTAGTTTCTAATACTTAAACTTTCAGAAAATTTCAGAATAAATTTTTTTTCTTTTGAACTTTATTTAAACTTAACTTTAAATCACAACTTAAATAAACTTATACATATGGGTAAACTTCACCATGACTACCCATTACTTGTTATGCCGATTATAATGTCACACATAACCTTTTAAACCCAACTTTTGAAACATCACATGCATAACATGGTATATATTACTTAATCATACATGTACTAGTTCATAGTTTAAAGAGTTTGTAGAAAATCTGCGCAGTGATATCCCACATCACCCTTCACTTGCTGCATCGCCTCCATGGCCCACCAAGTAATGCTGTAGGCATCTTACCTACAATATGAAATATACTGATGAGCTTTCGCCTAGTAAGTACAAATATAATCTCACAAAACACAACAAATATCGTGCAACTTATGCATGAACCAATTATACTTAATTATGGACTTGAACTTATTATCTTGTTTTAACATGTGGGCTCCTTGTGTACGTACCAAATGCTTACAATCCACAGAAAGTTAAGGTTTGTAAGGTCCCTAACAATTCTGGGAATCATAAACATAACCCTTCACGATCTGGCGGAAAGTCTTAGTATTTTGAACTTGAAACATGTATAATCCTCCATGATCTGACGAGAGGTTGGTACGACACCTTACTTATCTTGGTTTAATCTTAGCCTTGTATTTTCCAAGACTAAGAATCTTTAAGTATGATCTTATTAGTCATAATGCACATGAGACATAGACATGGCATGACTTAAAGATGAATAACATAAAATAACTTGTGACATGTTTATTTATTAAAACATGGTATTACCATAAATCATGGCATAACTTGACATATCAGGACATAACATGGCATATCTTAGCATAACATGACTTGACATGGCATAACATAGCTTATTTTGGCTTAACATAACTTAACATGGCATAACATGGCTTGACATGGTATATCATGGATTAACATGACAGGTACATAATCATGGCACATCATAGTATACATGTAAACAAGTCATACTTGAAAATAGTTTACTATTTTCCATACTGTAGGTGAGATTTGTACTTACCTAATGTCCTACGCTCTTGACCTAATGTTCCAATAAGGTACAACAACAGGTTCTATTCCTATTTCAATTAAGGCGTAAGATAAAAGTCATCCTATCTTACTATAAATCATTACATACAATGTTGGCATCCTTAACCAACATCTATCAATAACCCTAGTTACATGTTTCCCACATACTACTATGATTTCTTATTCGGTTACTAGATGTAACCTGGGGCATCTAGCCCAAATCAAACATGAATAGTGCTTAACATCTTATTAGGTTACTATGTGCAACCCTGGGTCTAAGCCCAAATTATATCTGGATTAAAACCCTGTTGAGTTGTTAAGGCTTAGTCATTTTTAAAATCGTATCCCGTTAGGTTACTGTTGGTAACCATGGGTTTTAGGCCCAACTCAAGTGTTTGGGTTCTCTTATGTGTTTACCTAAGTAATTTGGCTCATTAAAGTTAGTAACCTTCTCGGTTACTATTTGTCCTATAGTTGTTTACCATAGGATTGGGCTTATCTTATTTATTTTTACCTTTATTTGATAAATTTTAATCTTTCTTTTAAAAACTGTTTATAATAGTCCATAAACTTTTGATTATCAGTGTATGTGTAGGAATTTCCTACTTTTGCACTGTTTTTAGAAATCCTGTGTAGGAATTTTCTGAACCCTGCACAGTTTTTGGAAATCTGTTTTAACTTTAAAATCGGTTTGGATTTTGAAAAAGTTTTCTTCGTGAAAGTTGTAGATCTCAAAGAGTCCTACAACTTTTGTGTTTTACTTAAAACCTAATTTTGCCTTTAACCTGTCCTTATCCCTTGTTGAACTTTCCTGGTCGTGCATACTAGGTCTGGGCAAACCAGGCTCGGATTTTTGTAAAAACAGAGGCCTTTGGAGTCTTATTTTTGAAAACCATCCACATTATCCCCTAGGATTTTCCATTTTCTACAACTTTGTAGTTTTGACTTTGTTCAAATTCGACCTCTAAAGACTTCAAAATTCAGTTTCCAGATCACTACCCAGTCTTGACCCGAGACTAGCAGTTTTGGTTTTAGTTAGTTTTTACGTGAAATTCCATGCACACTACCTCGATCGGTTAAAATCATGAGCCTACATCAAGCATACAGCGTATTACTTAATGTTTTCATAGTCATACATTCATTTTACAATCATACTATCTTCATGCAAACCCAAATGGTAATTTATACCAAATTAGGGTTTTTGGGTTAATTTAAACCCTCCATACAACATACCAACTCATCTTCATCATTCATGCATATCATGCTTCTTCTTAAGCATGTGGGGACATATAACAAACACCTATTAGGCATTCATACATACCACATATTCTTTAAAGCATAACATCACATGTATGCATAAACTTAGCAATCACATTCACCTAAAGCTAGATCTAACATACACTAACCATACAAAAACCATAACATGAAAAATAGGAAGATTGAGCTTATGCTCTTACAAACCAACATAGAAATATACTTAAATCTTGAATCAAAACTTAATTGAAGAACTAGAGAGGTTTAGGAGGATTACCTTTAAACCCTGATAATGGATTCTAGGTTTTGAATCAAAGATTTCCTCCTCCCTTTTTCTTCCTCAAAATCCGACCCTCTCATTTTTTTTCTCTCTATTTGGTTTCGATTCCTAGGGGAGGGAGAGAGTTGAGTTGGAAATGAGCCATGGTTTTAGGATAAAACCAAATAAAATGCTCCAAACCCCCCTCCCCCATCATCACCTATTTATAGGTGGAAATTACATAATTTCCACAATTATTTTATTTCATAAATTCCCCTTGAATTTACATCTTTGCCCTTAAAACAAATGTTTTTCCTCCCTTATCCCTAGGATGGCCGGCCATTTGGATGAGTGTGAGCCAAGAATTTGCTTGTTCACCAAGTTACTTGCTCACCAAGCTAACTACTTGCTTACCTTACGTTGCTTACCTCACCAAGGCAATTGCTTGCTCTTCAAGCCATTAAGACAACCGGCCATTATGTGTAGGAGCCAAGGAAAAATCTTTTCAAGCTTATCTCTAGCTTGTTTCCTTGTTTCAATGTAACCAAGCTTGTAACTAATCATTGGCCTAGTTGGAGACTTGGTTAGGAATATCTATAATTTCCCTAAATCAACAATTACATATTTATCCATCATGACTTATTTTTCTTAAAATTGCACTTTGACCCCTAAGGATAAAATATTTGCACTTTAGTCCCTGTGAGGTGGCCGGTTAGGGTAAAGCCACTTGGCTTCCAATTCATGCATAATTATCCACTTGATTCCAAAAATCCCTTAATCTAAATTTGCAGTCCATTTTCTTACTAACTCAAATAATATTAATACTGTGTTTCACTAAAACAGTACCGTCATACTGGATTGTAGTCCAAAATTCATCTACGTAAAATTGGACTGCGTATAAATTTTTCTTATGACTTAGAGCTACTTAGCCCTTATTGTCATAAATAAGGTGCTTGCTTTTTCTAAAGTGATCTTGAATCTTATTCTTGCTATTCCATCTATGATGACGGTTTTTTGCAGTATAATCTAAATACTGTTGACTGCAGTACCATCTTAGTCAAATCTAAGGTCAACCTGGTCAAACTTTGACCGAAACAAAAATCATAAATTCCTATTTTGGTCTTTCCTCAAAAGGTTTCATGCTTGACTAAGCAAACTATTTTTGAGTCTCGTAATTAATTAACTAATAACTCAAACATATATTGATATTCAACTCATATCATAAACTTTATATCTACATACATGATTTAAACTTAGATTCTTCTCGTATCTAAGGAAATTTCAAGTCATCAAAATTTTGGGTAATTACAACTAAATCCTACACCACTCGCCAAGGCTAAGAACCCTTCGCGGCTCCTTTCCTTCCATCCTAAAATTTACTTTATGATCTAGCTATTAAATCACAACTAGAAGATGAATTCATTTTTTTACGAAAATTTACAAATATCATTTTTAAGATGAATATAAACTAATCAAAATTGAATTTTAAATAAACACTTTATAATATAACTCAAGGGAGTGCATAAGTATGCAATTCATTAATAGAAACTCACATAACTGATTCAAATAGAAGCTCACACGTATGACTAGTTAAAGAAAAAACATCTCAACACACACACACACACACAAACACATATTTGTATCAGTAATTGAGAACATATTTGCCAAAACCATGCATGCCATATCTACTTGAACAACTCCATAACGCAAAAGTTACAGACAAAACATTCAAATTTGATGCCACTAAATCCTGCACCAGTTGCCAACGCTAGGAACTCTTCGCGGCTCCTTTCCTTCCCTCCCGGGTTTTGGGTCATCATAAACACATCAATTTGGGAGGTGCTTTTCGCATCAGTTCTTGTATCTGGCTTCACTGGAAATATTGCCTCGACAACTATAACTTTTCCTTGGTCTGGAATAGCTTTGTGACAGTTCTTCAATAGCTTTAAGCAGTGCTCATCACTCCAATCATGAAGTATCCACTAGAAAAACAATAATTTTAGTTAGTACACCACAAAAATTAGAAGAAATAACATAGAAGTTTATGCTTGGAAAGTTTAAAATTTCATAACTAAACCTTCATAAAAATAGCGTCCCCAGTTGGAACCTCTTCAAACATATCTCCCCCAACATGTTCAATACCTGCAACATTATTCACAAACATCTCTCATTTTATTATGAAAATGGTAATTAATTAATGATCCGTAGTAACTGTGATTAGAGAAAATAAGAAGAATTTGACTGTTAAGGGATTGAACTTCCATCTTAAAATATTAATCTGTTAAGTGGTCCACTACTCTTAATGTCTATCATTGTTGTTATGTGTTTACAACGTGGGACTTGGGTTTGTTTATACCTTCAACAGTAATAATATGGCATTAAATGAAATTGAGATTAAAGGACCATTTGTTTCATATGATAAAACAGAATTCAAATTTTTGTAGAAAAAAAAAATATATATATATATATATATATTCTGTTAAAAAAAAAAAAAGGCTTGAACTGTATTCTAACGTATGAAACAATCAAACGCTAAAATTTTAAAATCATACCGGCGTAAGAAGGGGCATGTTCTATAACATGAGGCAAGTCGAAGTTAATCCCCTTAATATGTGGGTATTTGGAAGTGATTAGGTTAAGGGTCACCCCAAGGCCACCACCAACATCTACCAGTTGCTTAAGGTGGTTAAAACCTTTGTAAACTTTGAGGATGTTCTTCACAACAATAGTAGTTTGGTTGTACATTGCTGTGTTGAAAACATGATTGAATCTTAAGTCCAAGCCTGGATATTCGAAGGCGTGTGTTCCATAGACCCGGTCAAATGGAATCCCTCCTTCCAGAATTGCTCCTTTTAATTGTGGCCTGTTATCAAGTTTAATTACTCGACGATCAGATCGATTAAGCAGAGATAAAAATTTAAAAAAAAAAAAAAAAAAAGTTGAGTTAAAAAATACACCAGCTATCCAGGAAGATTTTGTCTTGAACCAACGCCATGAAGGGTCCCAATGAAACACCATCTTCATTAGTGACAAAATACTTGGACACAGGGCTTAGACTGTACAGCCTCTGAAAATTAGACTCGTTTTTTATACCGTCACTGATCACAGAACAACTGAGCACAGAGTGGCTGGCCAACATCCTGAGAATGCGATCTAGCATAACGGGCGCGTCAGGGTTGTCGTTGGCGGCCATCTGCGCCACAATCTCTGCCGGAGAAAGCTTAGCGCCTTCGCCGGCTTTTGCTATGATATCGAAAACGCCGAGCTCAATAGCACATTGTAAAGACATGGGCAGCACGGAGGACATTGCTAGCTGCATGGCGTAGGAGAAGCTTTCTTCTTGTTTTGTGGGGACATCGTAAAGGACTTTTGGATGGTTTTCCAGTTCCAGCGGGGATGCCATTACTGGATTTTCTATTTTGATTTGGTGATTTTGGGATGCTGCCACTATATGCAGACCGGTTGATTAATAGTCAATCAAAAAAAGATAAAGCTTAGCCTAACAACCACATTGGCCCTGGTTAAAGCAGCTTTTTATCCCCACAAAAATGGCAGAA
>JAINRI010000142.1:0-40341 GCA_025413485.1 Ficus microcarpa
TCTTGGGCTATCTCATCACCCAGCGAGGAAAAAAAGCAAACCTCGACCAGAGAAGAGCAATCATGAACATGCCTTTCCTGGGGAACAAAAGGGAGATTTGGAAGCTCATTAGCCGAATTGTAGCGCTCATTAAGTTTTTATTTCATAGTCAACCGGTAAGTGTTTGCCATTCTTTAAACTATTGAAAGGTACCAAGAAGTTTGATTGGACCGATGAGTGCCGGAAGGCTTTTGATCAATTGAAAAGGTATATTTTGATACCCCGAATTTTGGCCAAACCACTGATTGAAGAAAAAAAAAATTTTTTTTTTCTGTATTTGGCAGTCATGGAAGTAGTAGTTAGCACAGTCCTAGTATGAACCTTGGACAACGAGCAACAACCGGTGTTCTGCATTAGTAAGTCATTACTTGACGCTGAGATGAGGCACCTAATCATCAAAAAGCTAGCCCCTGCCTTGTTCACCACAACCCAGAAACTAAGACCTTACTTTCAATCCCACTCAATCATTGCGATGACTACATATCCTTTGCAAGCCATCCTCCATAGACCAAATACATCAGAACAATTAACCAAGTCCCATGTACTAGTTGATTTCATTGCCAAGCTAACTCCTGATGTTCCAAGGCAAGCGTCGAACCCAAACAAGTATAGACCCTAATGGTCAATGGAGCGTCGAATGTAAAGGGATCTGGCATTAAAGTGTACCTAAAATCGCCCACCAATGAGGTCATCAAGCAATTGTTCTAGCTAGGATTCAAAATGTATAACAACAAAGCAGAGTATGAAGCTCTGATAGCCAGGCCTCGATTGGCCAAAGCACTGGGGGCTAGAAGGCTAAGGATCCAAAGCAATTCACAGCTCATTATAAACAAAGTGCTTGGAGAATACATAGTGAAGGATCCCCGGAAAGAGTCTTACCTAGCAATTGTGCAATCTCTCAAATCTCAATTTGACGAGTGCACCATTAAGCAAGTATTGTGTAGTTCAAAGCATGGGATGAACGATCCCAGTTGGGTACGTCAAGATGCCAAGTATCAAGAATTCAATTCTCGATAGGGTCATGATCACTGCATTGACCGACGCTGATGACTGGTGAACGTTCATTGGAGCATACGTGTAGGTCAAAGCACTATTGGAGGATAAATTAGAAGCTCGCAAGATCAGGACAAAAACTACCCGTTTCTCACTCATTGACAGCACACTCTATCGACGATCATACAATAGGCCCTACATTTGTTGCCTTGGTGAGCAAGAGTTAGTTTATGGGTTGAAGGAAATTCATGAAGGTGATTGTCGGAATCACTCTAGTAAGAGGTCTTTATACAACAAGACCAAACGTCAAGGCTACTACTAGCCCACCTTGCTCCCCGAGAGTGAAACCATTGTTAAACAGTGTGATAAGTGTTGACGGCATTCTCCAATCATTCATTAACCAATGGAACAACTATCGATCATCAGCTCACCATACCCATTCATGAAATATTCGATGGATATTGTCGGCTCATTGCCATAAGCACCTAGACAATGCAAGTATTCGTTAGTCCTCGTCAATTACTGCACTAAGTGGGTAAAGTAGAGCCTTATGCGGAGATCAAAGATACGGACATCAAAACCTTCATGTGGAAAAAAATCATCTACAAGTTTGGTGTACCTCAGTAGATCGTGACGGACAAGGATTCACAGTTCATCTTAAGCAGCTCCAAGAAGTTTTGCATGCCGTGGAAAATCGATCTAAGCTTTTTCACTCCAAGGTATCCACAAGGCAACGGACATGCAGAAGTGATGAACAAGATGATTGTCCATAACATGAAGAAAAAGCTTGAAGCCTGCAAGGGTCGAAGGGTTGATGAACTCCATGGCATTCTTTAGGCCTACCAGACTACTTCACGATGAGTAACATGCAAATCCCCATTCTCGCTCACATTCAGAGTCAAAGCACTCATCCCAATAGAGATTGGTGTTCTTACACTTTGTCGCCAACTTTTTTTAAAGGACAAAGAGCAAAACCAAGAGATGCTACGATATAATCTCAACGTGTTCAACGAGAAGAGACATCAAGCCCTATTACACATGGCGAGCTACCAACAGTTAGCTGCTCACTATTACAACTCAAAGGTTCATTGCGAACCTTGAACAAAGGAGACTTGATTCTTCACAAAGTCTTCCAAAACACAACTTAGCCCAGCGCTGGTAAGTTGGCCACTAATTGGGAAGGCCTATACCATGTCTCATAGGTCATTCGTCTAGGTATCTACCACCTCAAAATGCTAAACAATGTTAAAGTCCTTTGAGGCTGTAACATATATCATTTTAGGAAATATTACATGTAATTTCACGTAACTCTTGTAATTTTTTATTTTCCTATGGATTGCTCATTTTGTAAAAGCTCAATCCACTGTGCTCAATGTTTGATGTTTCTTCTAAACTACATACGTCGATGCCCAATTTACATTATACCTAAACCACGTATGACTTGATCCCTACAAATGGGTACGTAGGTAGCTCGAAGAACTATAAGCAAGTTCAGTTACATCACCAAAATGAGCACATTGTACAATCAAACTACATTTGGCTTAATCCCTACACATGGGTATGTATGTGGCTTGTAGAACTATAAATAAGTGTAACCCCTTTATCAAAAAAAAAAACATGTTCCATAAATTGGAATACATTAAAATTATTGATACCAATATCTGACATAAAATTTGTTGTTTGATTTCAGTCCTGGGTCCTAGGAATTAAACTCTTAGGACCATTCTAAGGGACTAGTGATTATATTTTGCCATTTGCCTAAACATAGCTCTCAGTTGTGTGCTTTTTCACTTACCATTTAATTGATCGTTCATTCATACGATCGATCACATGTTCGTTCATTTTTTCAACCTGTTCAACTACAGTGGCCGAGTCTAACAGTTACAATGAACTGTCGATGTATTTAAGTTCGCTACACCATTGCACTATAAGAACTTTAGGTCCAACGCTTTGGCTCACAAACATTCAATCGCTCATTGGAACCGGTTTGCTTATGTCACATTAATTGGCGACTGAATTGGGTCATCGACCCCTTTGTATTCGAGGTTTCATTAACCCAAAAAAGTTTCACAACCGATCTAAAATTCCTAGGTTGGTTCATTATGCAAACTTATTAATCATTTCCTAACCAAAGTATTTCAACAATACTAAGAATATGCAAAAGAAATTTCATTAAAAATGGCAAATTTAGAATAAAATAGTTACAAACCAAGGGCTCGACGCCCGCTATCCAAACAATAACAATGGTATACAAGCCAAAAACAACAAAAATAAAACTATTAAGGCTTCATGGCCTTCTCGGTCTCTAGAGGGGTGTCTTTGGGTTCATCGGTTGATGGGGCCTTAGAGACTCATGGCTTGTTGACAGTGGGTTTGAACACAGCTGGAGCTGGTAGCTTAATGTTCGTCTTTGCAGCAAACATAAAGGCTTAAGCTTCAGTGAGGAACTCTTCACATAGCTATATCTCTTCATCCTCATCTCCCTGGATAAGGAGACCTTGCTTCTACTCCTTCAAGAGTTCGTTGCGATCCTTAAAGGGGGCCTTCAACTACTCATCAACCACACGAGCTACATGTCATGTGATGCCCATATCCTTTTACTTGACAGTCTACTTGAGGGCATCATTTTTGGCTTTCAACCACTTAAATTTGCAAACCAGCTATTCCAACATCTTGTCCCTATCCTTCACTGTTTGAGTAAGCAATTGGAATTCCTTGGCCAGATCGTCGACATTGACACACACTTCTATGAACTTACATTGCATATCTAGTAGCGTTTTAGCTTGCACTTGATCGATTGCCACATGTTCCTTGATCCCTTCCCTTTACTTGATAGCCTTGTCGGTTGAACAGTAGATCAACCCCATGCCTATGAGAATGCACTACAAAAAAAAAAAAAAAAAAAAAAGTTAGCAATGCAATGGATCATAGGGCAAGTATGATAAAGTTTGGTGAACAAACCTTCACACTAACCCACAAGAACTCGTCAAGATGGTCTTGTATCTGGCCGTTGCTCACCAAATCCATATCAGCATTTGTGAATAGATAACGGATCAATTGAACAATGAGCTATTCATTCTCGAGGAGGCTTGTCCGTAGAGGTAAGTTCCCCTCTTTCTCCCTCTTCCTCTTCCTTGTAGACTTCTTCATTTGTGTCTCTTCCACCTTTTGTTTTTGGTGGGGGACTGTTCCTGCACATTCAAAGGCTTGGGAGAACACTTGACGATTGGAAAGGGAAGAGGAATTGAACTTCGAGCAGCCTCAGCAGCCTTCGCTGCTATCACTGCTTTTGCAGCCTCTTTCTTTACTCGTTTCCTTGCAAACAATTCATTGGGGGAAGGAAAATTGATCTGCATCGTATCGAGCACTAGTTCTACAATCAAAGCCCCTTCGTTAGATAAAGGTTCAATGAGTAGCAGAGTGTCGAAGAGTCTCCTCAACACTTCTCTGATCATGAATGGCCAATCAACCCAAAAAGGGACTCATTTGACAATACCTGATGGGATTTTGAAAAAATTCCTCCAAAGGCTCAACTGTCTAAATCGATATGGTACATTGATTATGTCCCACTCTCTATTTGGTTGGACAAGTAATCATTCCAGCTTTGCCTTCAATAAAAAAACTTTGGGCGGCGGCTTCCTTAGTTCTTTGACTGTAATTCAAAACGTCAAAGGCTAGTATACTGAAAATGAAAACCTAACTCCAACAATCACTACTCGATTTATTTCTCATTGTTCTACATTCGAGACTTATGAAGGGGACCCCATAGAGGGTAGAATGCAATTGCTAGTGCCCCTAACAATTTCTTGTTCACAAGCATGAAGAAACACTGAATTTGCCAGTATCTATTGGCATTTATCATCCACATGACCACTTGTTTCTTTCACCTTGGGTACATCGAGGATCGACCATAATCCTTTGTGTTCTCTTGTGGATAGTAAATGTCACGCCCCTACTAGCCACCCTAAGACCCACGCGGAGTCCGACCGCGCGAACCTGGAGCGTTCGGTCCATGACATTACTTAACTTACTTGCTTGATTGAAAAATATAAAGTTACCCAATTTTTAGAGTAAATTTTTTTTTCTTCTTTTCTAAAAATCGTTAATAGAAAACCTTTATTGCGGAAATCATAAAACTTTAACACAAGTTAAACTAAACTTAAAAATTGTTTTTCTTTTATAAAACCTTAACTGATTCTGATGTACTCACAGAGTACTGAGCTTTCACCTGAGCGGAAAGCTCCATACATACATAACTGAACTGAAACATACATGCATACATGCTGAAATATATGAAAACACATTTTCATTTAAACGCACTTCGGAAACCCCGTAGTAGTCCATACCCACGTTTCACATTCTGTTGCGCCATCTCTCCACAGCTTGTATCAGGAAGTGCTGGTAGGAAACTTACCTACAGCATGAACGTAAGTAATGAGCTAAAAAGCTCAGTAAGCACAACATCCTATCCGCATGCAACTAAATGCACGGAAAACGTGAACTAATTATGATTTATTATTAAAATCATTTGTGGTCTTATTATTGAACTTATCTTGCTACTATAACATGTGTGTATGTACTTAGGTATGTAACCATGGAGTGATTGAAGGTGGTCCGACCAACCAACTCAAACCATGAAACACAAAGTTTGACATGGAGTAGTGGAGGCAGCCCTTCCCTATCAAGTCAAACCATGGACATGCCGTTTTAACTTACCACGGAGATAAGTCAGTACGACACAACATGTCCTACTTATCTTACTCTTGCTTACCATGTGACTTATTAATAGCGGACATGCTTCGTGATGCCACAATATCTAACATAAAACATACTACATGCTATACATACTGACTCTTCAATTAACGTGGATAATATACCGAACATGAACTTGCATATCATACTACATGCTTGACATAACATACACATACTGCATAACATTACATACATACACATACTACATAACATGACATACATACACATACTACATAACATGACATACATACACATACTACATAACATGAACATAACACGTACTGCATAACATAACCCATTCATGATTTCTAAAACACATCATATGCAACAAACATGTTCACGCTGTAGGCGGAATTGTACTTACCTTTCCGTCTGACATCATGCTTAACTGTCCCTTCCTAGTGCTGTTCCACTTCTGGTACAGCTGCAGGTTCTGCCTGCTTAACAAGGACATGCTCTACTTAAATCTCATGAAAAATGCAGGTAAACAAACCAAAATGTTTGCATGCCCTTGGTTGTATGTCCCTTATGTGCAAAGCATCTAATTTGGTTACCAACGGTAACCTGGCGTGCTAAGCCAACTTAAACCTCTAAGGGTTGCTTATCTATATCTGAAATTATCGGGTTATATCCGATAACCCTTTGGTTGAGCTTAACGGTATCCTTCGGGGTTACTTTGGATAACCCGTGAGGATAGACTAACCCCATACTATTAGTTAACCAAAAGTCAACCAAGGTCAACTTTGGTCAACTATAGTCAACTATGGTCAACCCTCTAAGGTCAACCTCTTGGGTCTCGGGGCCTGACCCGGTAACTCGGGCATAACCCCCGGTTACCATTCGTGAACTAACGTGGGCTATAAACTTTACTTGAAAATCACTTTTTCCATACTTAGAAAAATACTTAGGGAATAAATCCCAAAATTTCACTCTTTGTGTAAAAATCCTTAACTTATTCCATAAAATCCAAACTCTTGAATTTATGTTTCGTAAAATCATTCTAGGTTGAAAACCGTCTTTGGAACGATTTTCATGGCCAAAATACTTGTTTAAGGTTGAAAAACCATTTTTCCAACAAAACTTGTTAACTTTGTGGTGCAGGGATTTCGGATTCCCTGAGCACCCTTCATAAAACAATTTTTGTTTTAAAATCGGTATGTAATCTGAAAAAGTTTTCTTCATGAAAGTTCTAGCCCTCGAAAAATGCTAAAACTTTCATGTTTTACGAAAATCCTAATTCGGCCTAGAAACATACCAGTTTTGAGTTGAAACTGGCTGACCCCTGGAAATGGGTCTGGGAACGTAACAAGATTTAGCCACGGGTTTTGGTATTTTTGAAGGCCATTGGAGCCTTATTTTGAAAAACGGCTCGCGAGTCCCCCTAGAAAAAGTTGTTCCGGACAACTTTTGTGTTTTACGTTTTCCCAACTTCGGCCTCTAAGGGCCTGTTATTTTTCGTTTACGAAAACTGGGTAGGTTGGATCCGAACCTGCCAGTTTCGTGTTTACATTGTTTTTATGCGTCCTACTTCGGCAACTAACTCAAACCGATCACACGGGAGTCTAATTGAGCAACATGCACGTTATCTAACGTCCCACATGTTTCGACATGTTATCCCCACGTGGCCATGCAACCCAAACCGAAGCTACTAGACCTAGGGTTGCATGTGTTCTAGGGTTTGCACACACAAGGATTTGCATCACACAAGCAAACCGAAAACTTAAAGCTATCACCCTAGCATCATGCCACACACGGCTACACCAATAACAGGGACATAACTAACCATTCAACCATGCAAACTAAGCACACAAGCAAGCATAAACATAGCACACATGCACACAAACTCATGCACACTAAACTACTAACCATACACCCTTAAATCAAGCATCATACCCTAGCCTATGCATCACATAATTTTCTGAGCTTAAGCCCTTACATTCCATACTTGAAATACACATTAAATCCTCAAATTTAATGCTTGAATCATAACTTAGGGTTTGGGTTTACCTCTCACAAATTTTCGGAAGTTGGCTCACCCTTGGAAGCCGAACTTCTTGCTGCCCTTGGCTGCCTTCCTTGCAGCCGAATCCTTCACCAAATAAGCTCCAAATTTCCAGCCATGCACACACAAGCATACACATAATTATCCATCAATTTTGCATGGAAAAATTCTAGGGTTTAAGAGATTATACCAAGACTTACCCTAGGGTTTGGTTGGGGTCCATGAAGCCAAAATCCTTCTCCCTCAATTGGCTACCTCTTGCTCGGTTTTGGGTCACCAATTGGTCCCAAAATTTTTCACCAACTATGGTGTTCTCTTGCAGCCATGGCCGAACCCCTTGCAGCCCTAAAACCCTTAAAATTTTGCTTCCAAAATTCTGCACCAAAACAGCCGAACCACAAGCACCACCAAGCACCAAAAATCACTTGGCTCCTAGGGTTGGCTCCTCCTTCTTCTTGCTTGGCTCACACATGGGTTTGGCCTGAAATTTTCTCCACTTTCTCCTCTCTTCCATGCACGGATTCTGACCAAGAAAATCTGGAAAAATTCCAGATTTTGCTCTTGTTTCATGCTCCAAAAACCGAGCCTCCCATGGTGGCCTCACACAAAAATTTTTCCAACTTTTGGCTTGGTTCTCTCTCCCTCTTGGCTCCAGATTTTTCTGCAGTAATTTGGCCATGGTTTGGCTGTGTTTCTCTCTTTTTTTTTCTGCAGCAAAATGGGTCTCTATTTATAGACTTTTTTTCCAACTTTTTGGAATTCTATTTTGACCCCAAAAGTTGCAATTTCTCTTGCTTTTCTCCCCAATGGAGGCCGGCTGGGAGCAGGTCAGCATCAGCTCATCAACAGCTGGAAATGGTGATGTCATGGCTGAGCTCATGGCTTACCTCACAACTTTTCTAAAATTACATTTTTGCCCCCCAAAAATGGAAATTCTTGCAAAAATACCCTCTAGGTGTCCGATTGTCCTAAAAATCAACACACCCATCCTATTTTATGATATAAGCATCTTGATGACTTTATACGCTCATATCGTCAAATTTCTTAAATTTACACTTTTGCCCCAAAAGTGAAAATTTTTGCATTTAGGCCCCTAAATGTGATACCTAAGATTTCTATGTCCCTAGTTCCTCCTTAGAAGGAGTTGAATGTATGCCATGAAAGCATTTATGAAAAAGTTCAATTTAGAACTTTATTATGCGAGATGGGTCCGTATAGCTTTACAGGACTCAAAAATGAAAGTTTAGACTTGAAATTGGCCTTTTCGAATGGAAAGGGACGATTTTTGTATCATTTTAGAAAAGTCAAAGTGTTGACCAAGAAAGTCAACTTTGACCAGAAAAGTCAAAGTTTGACCCAAAATGGTCAAATGTGCAGCAGTATAAATTTTTAGGATCTGCAGTATGAGAAAAATACTGTAGAAGCTCAGTTTTAGATAGAATAGCATAATTAAGAGCTAAAACCACCATAGAAAAATCAAGCACGTAAAAATAGGGCACTAAGCAAAAGGATTTCAGAAAAGAAGAAAAATATTTTTTCAGTCCGATTTTTCACAGATAAAAAGTTGGACTGCAGTATAAAAATCCATACTGTATATTAGTAGTCACAGTATGGAAATTTAAGTATGTTCAGTATGAAAATAAGTTATTTTCACAAAAATAGTCAAAAAGGGCTTTTTAATTATGACATCATCGTTTTTGATTTATGACATCATAAAATTTTTGTGAACCAAGCTAGATAAGACAAGTGTCTTATTCTAGAAAATTCTTGCTTGTTCACCAAGAAAAGAATTTCGGCCACACAGTGGCATTTTTGTAAAGATTTTAAGTTTTGGGGCAAAAGTGCAATTTTTGAAAAATTGGTGATGTAAGCATGTGATGTCACTTGGATGATGTCACTATGATGAGTCACCATAGCCTTGCTCTCCAAGTTATAGGCCGGCCACCTCACATGCCTAAAGTGCAAAATTTCAAAAGTTTTGGGGTCAAAATGAGAGAAATTTTGTGTCCCACATTGCCTATAAATAGGAGTGCTTTTCCCCCAAATAAAATCAGAAAACTTAGCCTTATTATGCCCAAAATTCTTCAGCCAAAACCGAGTGAGAGAGAGACAAGAAATCAGAAAAATTTTCTTGAACCAACTTGTGTGTGTTGTTCGGTTTGTGTGAGGAAACAAGAGGGAAGAAAAAAAAAATCCTGTAGCCATTTTTTTTGGGCTGTAGCCGTGGTTAAGAAGCAGGGAAAGAGAGGAAAAAAGTTCAAAAATTTGAAGGAAAACTCTAGGGTAGAGTCGGGTTTCAACCGAGCAAGTTTGGGGTAAGTTTTCGGAACCATTCTTCCTTCCTAGAAGCTCTCGGGTTTGCATAGAAAACCAAGAGAAAAATTTTCAGATTTGTGGCTTGGTTTAGTGCAGTGAAGCCGAGTCTTGGATGAGAGAATTTTGAGGTCCAAAAAGTTGAATTTTGGTGCCATTTTGAGTGAGCTAGAACCAAGGGGTGGATTTTGGGTCCAAAACCGTGAGCCAACCCTACCCTTTTCAAGAGGTAACTTTCAAAACCTAATCCTAGTTTCATTTAAACTTTTTAAAGTAAAGTTTAAATGTATTTTGAGCTATGGTTTGTAAGAGCATAAGCTCATTTATTTTTGTGCCCATTAGTTAAAGTTTTGTGCTTGATTTGCTAGCTTAAGGGGTGGTTGGTTCAATTATGCATTTATGTTTTCATACCTATATTTGATTGACTATAGGTTGCATGCTAGGTGCATGAATGAAGTTATATGTCCCCAAGTATGTTAGTAAGAGCAAGAATGCATGTTAGGATGCTAGTTTGAAATGATATAGCATGGTTTGACTTGAATGGTTGATGTATGCTAGAAGATAGAACCATGCAGCCATGGTTTGTGCAACCGGATTAGTAGGGCTGCATGGGTACGTTGGGAAGGCATGTTAAGACATGCGGGACGTTAGAAATGTTGTATGATTTGTCAATAAGCTCCCGATGTGATCGGTTGAGGTAGAAACCGCAAATTAGGACGTTAACCGGTTCAATTAGTTAAGGCTGCCAGTTCGGGTTCCCCACTGGCCAGTCACAGAAAAGTGGTAATTTCAGGTCGTTAGAGGCCGAATGGGTAAAAACCTAAAACACGAAAGTTGTAGAACAGGGTTTTTCCTAGGGGGCAACGTGAACCGTTTCCCAAAATAAGGTTCCAAAGGCCTCTGTTTTCACGAAAAACCGAGAGTGATCCAGTCAGACCTAGTTTTCAGGATCAACGAGTTTCAAATTAAAACTGGTATTGATCTAAGCAGAATCAGATTTTTTGTAAAACACGAAAGTTTTAGAACTCTTCGAGAGATAGAACTTTTGTGAAGACAACTTTTTCGGATTCCAAAGGGATTTTTAAATACAACCTGATTTCGGAAAACTGCGCAGGGAACAAGAAATCCTTGCACAGAATTTTCTAGAACCAGTTCAGGAAAAACTGTTTTTGACTTAAAAACATTGTTTTGAACATGGAAACTATTCCAAAGGTAGTTTCCGACCCTCAGATGTTTTATAAAAGCAGTTCTATCTGTTAGGAAAATTTTAGAAGAATTTTAAAAAAGTTGGGCTCTATTGCCTAACTCTTTTAGTGATTTTAAAGAAAGTAAAGTTTTTCAAGTTCAAGGTTTGCTAGTCAGTAGTCACGAAATGTAACCGGGATTTACACCCGAGTTACCAGGCTTAGCCCAAAGCCCAAGCTTGACCCGAAGAGGGTTGACCTTAGTAACCTTAGAGGTTAACGTGAGTTAACCTAGTAGAGATCAAGTTCAGTTATGAGCAGAGAGTTAGTAGAAAAGGTTATCCAACGTAACCTAGTAAGTTACGAGATACGATTTCATGGGGTTATCAGATATAACCCAAAGTGTTAAGGTTACTTAGTGTAACCATGCATGAGAAAATTTATAGTTAGGGGGACATATAACAAAGCATGTATGAATGTTGGTTGAAGACCAACATATTATGGTCATAGATTAGAGACCTTACTTATGTCCTTCGGTTAAGCAGGACGTATCCAGTAGCTAGACGAGGAAGCGGAGCAGCTTAGCATCAGAGATAGAAACAGTAAGTACAACGCCGCCTACAGCATAGGCTAGTAGTTGTATACTTACTTAGAGATGAGTTCAGTGTTCAGTGTTCAGTGCTATGTGCTATATGCTATGTGCTATATGCTACATGCTATATGCTATGTTTGATGCCATGTTTAGATAACATGTTTTACAGATGCCATGCAGTATGTAAGTTCAGATTTTATTAGCAAGCATGATTTAAGAATAAGAACATCATGATGCATGTTCACTAAATCTTATAAGAACAAAGAGTCTCAGGTAGACTTTAAAGGCAGATCAGTAGGCAGATGGCAAGCAGAACTTGCCGGTGGCGTATCCCCCGTCACAGGGCGGGTCGGGCTATGGCAAGTGTAAGTCCATGGTTACGCGCAGGGTACGTTCACCTCAGTAAGGGGCCCATTAGCAGATTAAGTTAGAAAGACAGTAAGTAAGCTAGCAGCAGATAAAAGAGCATAATATGAACATAATTGGTTCATGCATATATTTATCAGTTTATGTTCAGTGCAGTAGTTGCCAGTATATGTTCTATGCAGTGTTGACATGTTGTGATGTTAGTAGTTTATATGTTGCGGTATATGAGTTGTACTTGCTGAGCGAAAGCTCATTGTTTTAAGTTTATGCTGTAGGTAAGTAACCTCTCAGCAATCTCTGTTACAAGATGGAGGAGCGTGGTCGGGCAATGTGAAATCGTGGGGAATGGAAGTCGTTACGCGTTTAAATTCTTCAGACACGCTATTTGAGAAATGTATTTTCAGAGCAGTTACGTGCTAATCAGCACGGTATAAAAAAAAAAAAAAAATTTCCGCTGTGTTTTCAAATACTAAGTAAGTACTATTTTCAGTAGTCAGCAACAGTAATAATTAGTTAGTAGCAAGCAGTAGAGTAGCGCATCGGCTCCAGGTCGGGGCGTTACACTAAACTTCAAAATTGGCTATAATGCTTGCTTTCCATGTAAATATAATTCTTTTCATAATTTTATGTGATTTTCTCATCCTTGAATCACATATTTCCCAAATTTACATTTTTGCCCCGAAAGACAAAATCTTTGCATTTTTACCCCCAAAAGTGGCTGGTACTTAATTTCTTCTTGCAAGGCAATTCAATACCTTAATGTGACATCATCTAACGACGTCACTTAACTTACTTCACATATTTTCTAAATTTTACACTTTTGCCCCAAAAGTGAAAATTTTGACATTTTTGCCCTTTGACTTGGATTAGTCCTCTTGGGTGACCTCTTGACTAAAAATGTCATTCTGGCCTTAACTAATGCTAGGGATGCTTGATTTATAGGGTGTTTCTACTGTCTACTTGGGCTATCTCGCCCATACTGACATATTTTGCAGTATTTTCTCATACCGCATCATTTTTCACTGTCGAGTCAACCGTTGACCACTTTTGGTCAAACTTTGACTTTCTTGGTCAAAGTTGACTTTTTCGGTCAAACTTTGACTTTTTCGGGAAAACGTCCCTTATCGCCCCTTTCGACCAGAAAAGGCGTTTTCTAACCTTAAAAATCTATTCTGAGTCTTATTGAGCCATAAGACTCCGTAAAACGTGTGAAAAACTCTTAACTGAATTTTTCCGTAAACATCATAAAATATGCTCATAATTCCTTTAAAAGAGGAAAAATGGCAATCATGAAAATTACAGGTATCACAGTAAAGAACAAGGAAGCCGTTGACTGCCAACTCGACATTCGCCTCGTAGGCGAGAGCTATCAGCCCAAGGAATACCCACATACTATTTGGCATCAGCTGAGGAATTGCCAGCTGATAGTGGTTCATACATTGAATGATGAATGGATGGATTGGCAATCAAAGTCTGCACTTAAAGTACTTAACACACATGCAAATCTATCCCTCGGAAACTGTGTTCACTTGTTCGTTCGAGAAAAGGAGATGTAGCTGGACTTCATTGGGGAACCCATATCAACCTCTGATGAGTGCCAGGTCGTCTTATGTTAGAACAAAAAGAGGGTTCATCGTTCGTGGGAATGATTCTGTGCTTATTCGGCATGAAGGCTTGGTCAATCAAGCAATTAGAGGGATAAATAGGCTCCAACGCCTGATACCACCATGAGACGGTTTCTTTCAGATGCCTCATCACTAATCCCAGCACCCATCCTATTTTGATCCCATTTGTGCTCCTCCCTTGAATGTCGAAAAGTAGACGCCAATTCATCGTCCTCGGCATCACTGTCATCTAGATCGAGGCTCACAGGAGTGTCAATGTGCTCTTCTAAGGGCCTCTTACCTCTTGAGTTGTCTATATTAGGAGTTCACAAACAGATTTAAGATCGAGTAATGGAAGGTTTTTGAATCGAAACCCTTACTTTCTCTGGTTTTTGAATCGAAACCCTTACTTTCTCTGGATCCTATGAATCTAAGGATGAGTTTCAAGAATACAAACCCAAAAACTCAAGGAAAACCCAGAAATGACCCATAAATCACCAAACCAAATCACACACTCGGTGAAAACACTTAAAACCAACTTCAAATGACTTAGAATCAATAGAAAAATAGATTTTTTCTAACAAAAATGCAGAATAGAGAAGAAAAGATGAGAAATCTTGCCTGGAAATTTTTTGTGACCTCAGAGACTCGAGAAAACTTTGAGGATGCTTTTCCCGAGATCAGCAAAAGAAATAGAGATAAATGAAAGGAAGCCTAAGGGTTATAACCCTTCAGAAGAAATTAATTGGCTCATGTGCATTGATCATCCCTGATCAAACAGTACGAATCATTAGGCACTTCAGATTCTTGCTCAAAAAAATTATTTCGTGTCTTTTCAAATTTCAAAATGGCAATCGTCGTTTCAGTTCAACTAATCAGCATTCTCCACATGTAAAGTAGATTCCTTTTTCTTTTTTTAGGCTTGACGAATGTGATTGATTTGTTTTAGCAATCACCAGGCTTGTGTGATTAACTGATTCACCTAGTCAGATAATCAATAAGCATCGTGCTACAAATGATGAACGTCGAACATTCCTTCGAGAATCACTCCTCGATAGAATGTGGGGCTATCTATCGAGGTCGTACTTCATCTCCCCATTATGCATTGGTCACCATGAATGTTGGAGCAACGAGTGGTGAACAACAAACCAGGGTCCATTGATTGCTTGTTATGCATTCATAAACTCAAATACTTGGGCCTGGCCCAATAACCAACTTATCACGTACAAAATTATCGACGAACATCAAGTAATGATCTGTCGATCACTCGATATTGGCCTTGAAGTGCATAAAATTACCAAGTGTTTTGATCAAGCTAACACATAGCTCAACAAAATGAATGACGAATTATGGTGTTCAATTACTTGATGCTGCTCAATTATTGCTTGTCACGGATGGTGATCAGTTTGTTGTTCAATGCTTATAACTAACGAATGATGAACAATGGAAGATCAATTTCTATAACTGCCAAGTCCACTATCAATTAAGGCATCGTGACCCATGTTTTTATACACTTTCTGAATCATTCGAGTAGTGGGAAATTGCCCATTACTATCCCACGGATCCAGACCCACCACTTTTCCTCTATAAATAGAGGAAGATCATTCTCATTTGAAGTACCTTTTAGCCCTTATTGTTATTTTGCCGGATTATACCCAGAAATTGTAACATTTGTACTCAAAATTTGTATATAATGAAACTCCAGACTTAGAGGACATAGCACAATTCCAACGAACCTCTCTAAATTTTGATGTTACTATCTTTTTATTGTTTTTATTTCACTTTATTATTTACATTTTTCGATTTTGATTATTTTGTGATTCTTATATGCGATGTCCAAGGACCCCAATAATTTATGTGCGTTGATTTTCTTATGATCTAATCTTAGTTTAAATTTGATAATAGATTCCTAGCATCTACAATTATTATTATTATTATTATAATTATTATAAGCAAGAATGTCCTAAATTTAGCAACTCCCTATAAATTTGTCATCCATAAGAGTAAAGTTGATAATTTTATCATTTTATTATATTTTATTATATAATTAAATGAAAAAATAGTAAATAGAAAAAAAAATACTAATATCTCTTTATTTTCTTTTCTTTTTAATTTATTTGTATAATATATCTCCAACTCCGTTCACTGGCCGATCATCGATCTGTCTCCGGTCATCCGTCGCCAATCGCCGGTCACTAGCCGGTCTCCGATTGTCAGAAATTTTTTTTTTCAAATTTTAACAAAGATGACTTACTGTATCTTGCTCCACTCGCCGGTCACTGGAACTTTTTTTTTTTTTTTGAATATTGAAGATAACAGGATGTATCTGACTCCGATCATCGGCGTCGATGTTAGTCGTTATTAGAATCCAAAATGGATTCTGACAGAATATATATTTTTTGGATTTCAACAAAGATGGCTGGATGTATTCGGCTCCAATAGTCAGAAAGGTTCTGTTAGAATCCGTTTGGATTCTACCAGAATCCGAGAAGGTAAAAAGGACCTGATAGAATGTAAAACGGTCAGATTTTGATAGTTAGTAAAATAGATTCTATAAGAATGCAAAATTGATTCTACCAAAATCTGATAAGGCAAAATGCATTTGATAGAATGCAAAACATATTCTGACGAAATGCAAACTGGATTCTGATTAAATGCAAAACAGATTCTGATATAATCCAAAACGGATTCTATGAGAATCCTAAAAGGCAAAATGAATTCAAATAGAATGCAAAACAGACAAAACAGATTCTGATAGAATGCAAAATGAATTCTATCATAATGCAAAATAGATTTTACAAGAATTCGAGAAGGCAAAACGCATTCTGAGCGAATTCAAAATGGATTCTCATAGTTTTTTTTTTTTTTTGAAACACAAAATTTTTGATGCTTTTATTTTCACCCTATAATACCAAATAATTTCCTGGGAAACAAATGGAAGCAAGAAAACTGACAAATAAATCACCAAAAAACAAACCAAACCAACAAAATTAAATTTTCTTGGCAAACAAACAATTGAAAACAAGCAAATCATTCACAATAAAAATAGCACATGCTTCTGATGGATTATATTGAAATGTTCAAGTACTTTTTTAAAGTTCACAATACTAATATCATTAAATTTGTTGTGCCTGTTGTTACATTTGGTTTCGCTTCATAGAGATGGTCTACACCCGGTTGGCATCTTGATTGGGTTGTGACCAATGATCCTGATGGAATCCTTAAAAAACTAGGGTCCTCTTTCTCTTTAAATCTCTATGACTTTATATGTAATTATATACATATATGCGCATATGTATATGTAATAACCGAGATTTTTACGAACTCACGATTTCATTAGAAATAACCAACCTTTTTTACAAACTCATGATTTCATTTAATACATAGGAAATCTAAGTCTGTACTGTGTATGTCTACGTGAAATGCATGATTTGATTAATCAGAAAATGTTTGAATCCTTATAAGTTATAAGACTTAAAGATAGTGTATTAAGTTAAGTGTAAGGCAAAATCCTAATTTATGCTTTTTTTTTTTTTTTCTGGCTTATGTATAACCAGGATAACCCATGACTTGAATAAGACGGTATTGCAGTATAATAAGCAGTATGAAAACTATATTATGCCCGACCATCATTATAATTGCAGAGTTAAGAATAAGGAATGAGATCACTTTAGAATAATTATGAATAATATTTGAAGCAAGGAGGACTAAGTAGTTTCTAGTCCTAAGAAAAACTTATACGCGGTTCAGTTAAGTGTAAGTGAATTTTGAACTGTAGTTCAGTATAATTGTACTGTTGATAGTTAAAACTGTATTGGTACTATCTGAATCTTTAAGAAAATGAATTGCATTTTAGGAGGCAGTGCCAAACATGGCCCTACTTGACTTGGAGGCTAAGATATTATAGATAAGCATGGAAAGAATTTTTTTTTTTTTTTTTTTTAAAGGTTCATGCTCCACATAGCCGACCAACTCATGGGAACTAGAAGGCAAATATTTGGTCTTTTAAGGACCAATATGCAATTCAAGGAGAATTTAAGAAAATAAAATAATTGTGGAAAATTATGAATTTTCCACCTATAAATAGGGGTGGGTTGTAGAGACTTGCACTCCTTGGTTGGCTTCTCAAACTTCTAGTTCTTCTCAATTATTCCTCTCTAGCATTAGAAAAGAGAGAGAGACAGAGAGAGAGAGAGAGAGAGAGGTGACCAGTTAGGTGTGGAGAGGTGAGAGCAAGGACTTCTCTCATTCAAGGCTTAGAACGTTCAAGCTCTAGAACTATATTCTTGATCCCTAACTAAAACTTTAATTAGTTTTGGTTTAAGGATTTATGTGTATTTCTAGTTATGGGTTGTAACTTGTAAGAACATAAGCTCGTGCTTCTTATATTATAGTTTTTTGATGATTGTTTATGCTAGATCCATGCTTAGGTTATTTTGGTTACTAACTCTAAGCATGGATTTGATTTTTACACTCTATGTTTTGTTTAAGGTTATATATGCTCATTGCTCACCATGTGTTTGTGAAAATTCCTTCACATGTTTAAGTAGGGAGATTTTATGAAAGACGACGATGATGATGATTGTGAATGTTAAGTGTATGATGGTTAAGAAATTAACCTAAAAACATAACTTAGTAAGCTAGTAAGGCTATCAACTTTGTGTTTTTCAAGTAAAAAGATAAGTGTATGATTGAATGTTAAGAATGAATCCAACTCGTTGCATGTTGATGTAGGCTCACAGCTTCAATCATTTGAGGTAATGTGTGTGAATTTTTAAATGAAAACCAACAAAACACAAACTGCCGGTTTTCAAACATAAATTGGACAATTTTCTACAAATCCAATTTTGAGTCTCTTAGACGCCGAATTTGAAAAAAGTTATCTACAAAGTTGTAAAAAACAGAAAACCTAGAGGGTAGCATGGACAATTTCTAAAAAACAGGCTCCATAGGCCTTCGTTTTAATCAGTTTTCAAAACTGGCTAGTTCAAGTACTGTACACGGCTAGAATTATTCAAAGAGAAAAACATACAAGTTAAAGGTAGATTTAAGTTTTGGACAAGAAACAAAAGTTGTAGGATTCGACGAGATCTACAACTTCTGTGAAGAAAGTTTTTCCAAATTTTAAACCAATTTAAAGATAAAATGAGATTTTCAAAACTATGCATGATACAGAAAATTTCCTACACACATGCATTTCAGTAAATTAAAAGGCTATTTTAAAAGGAGTTTTTAAGGTTTTATGATATCTTTTAAAAAGGAACTACAGCCTTACAAAAATAGTTTTAAAAGGTTTAAATCCAATGGAATTTCTCAAATGATTTTTAAAAACGTACTATTTTTATGATAGGTAATTTCAAGTATTATGATAAGAAATACTTGATTTATAAAGTTATGATATTTTCAAAACATAAGAATATGATAACAAATGTATTATTACTAATGGTAATAGGGTGGGATACTGATTTACTATGTTTGGGTTGGCATCTATGATTATCAATGGTAATCGGATTGGATACCGATCTAGTATAATATGGTTTGTAGTAAAATAGACAATTCTTATATTATGCCTGTTTGAAAACAGGAATATTAAACCCGTTGTCGTGCCTTATTGGAACAATAGACCAAGAGCGTATGATAATTTGTAAGTACAACTCCGCCTACAGCATGAGTAAAATGTTTTTACCACTTTATATGTTTTTCAAAGACTCATGCATTGATTTAAATGTTTTTACTACTTTGTATGTTTTTCAAAGCATCATATGTTAATATATGTGATACATATGATGTTTGTTTTATTATTGTGGTATCATGTAAGCATACTTACTAATAATAAATCACATAACAAGAATACGATCAATTTTTCAAGTAAGAAATAATAAAGATTTAAGTTTTCAACTATGATCAAAGTAAGAACAAGTTTTCAAAAAGGAAGGCAAGCAAGTTGCCTTGTGCGTTCCTACTGGCCACAAGGGCGGGTTTATATTTAATCCATGGTTGCGTGCCATGGTACGTACACTCATGTTCATGTCACGTAAGGGGCCCAAACCTTATATAGAACAAGAAAGTATGATTGATTCATGTTAAGTTAATATAAGAAAGCATAATTGGTTCATACATTCTTTTACTAAAATGATTTTGCGAAATAAAAAGTTGTACTTGCCAAGCGAAAGCTCATAACTTACGTTCATGTTGTAGGTAAGTAACATACTAAACATGCTTGATGCAAGACTGTATAGATATGTCATTACAGACTATGAAATTTGAGTTGGACATTGCCATGGATTTTTGAAATATGGTATGTAAAATGTGTTTGTATTATGTTATGATAATTTAATAGCACCAATACTTAAAATATTTAGTATTGGGACGGTATTTAAAGTTTATTACTACAGTAATTAGTATGGTTTATCAAATGTGTTAAAATAATATAAAACTCTATATTTGATTGAGTACATATAAATAAGTATGAGAATAAGTTAAATTTTAAATTTGAGTTTAAAAAGGAAAAAAAATATTTCTGTATTTTTACGAAATACAAGAATATGTTTAAGTAAGCTAAGTAGTTAAGTTAAGTAAATACGGTAATGGCTCTATGTAGATCGGGTCATGACAGTATAGGTGTGAATGAGCGTGTGCATATAATATATATATAATATACAGCACTAAATAGAGAACACAGTTCACTGAATCAAGCAAGCAAAGTGAAAAACAAAAGAAATTTATATCGATTTTCGAAGCAGAAAATTCAAAATACTTTTCTCTATGTATAAGTTTTGCATTATATCAGAATTCATTTTACATTTTATCATACTCCATTTTACCTTATCAAATTTTGGTATAATTCATTTTGCATTATGATAGAATCAATTTTGCATTCTAATAGAATCCATTTTGCATTTTATTAGAGTCCGTTTTGCTTTCTCAGATTCTGATACAATCCAATACCCTTTTGGATTCTGATATAATTCATTTTGCATTTTATTGAAATTCATTTTGCATTGTATCCAAATTCATTTTGCATTCTAACAGAGTTCATTTTAATTTTATCGGTGATCGGCTGATGACTAGTGACCTACCGGCAATCAGCGATCGAAGACAGGCCGATGACTAGTGACCTATTGCGGACGGTGACCGCAGACTCGCTAGCAAACAGAGTCAGAGATATATGAAAACTATTCTAATAAATTAAAAAGAGAAGAAAATAAAGAGATAACGGTATTTTTGTCTATTTGTCATTTCTAATAATTATTTAATTAAATGTTATGAAATAACAAAATTATCAATTTTATTATTATAGAGGACAAAATTATAAGAAGGTGCCAAATTTTCTATTATTATAATTATTACTACTACTACTTCTATTACTACTATTATTACTACTATTGCTACTCTTTTTTTTTTAATTACCACTATACTATTATTGTTATTACTATTACCATTACCATTGCTACTATTATTACTACTATTGTTACTATTATTACTATTACAACAATTATTAAAATTATTATTATTACTATTATTACTACTATTATTATTATTATTTAATTACTATTAGTGCTACTATTATTACTATTTTAATTACTATTCCTATTATTTTTACTATTGCTATTACGTAAGCTAGGTTACTATTTATGCCTTTTTTTTTTTTTTTTGGGTATTTTCTTGCTCTTTCCACCTAGCTTATGTAACCCCCGCCACGCCACCCCCCCCCCCCCCCCCCCCCCCAAAACGCGTTAAAATCTTATAACTTTTATTTAAAATATATATGTCATCAATTAGACTTTTCTTCTATTTTATCTTTAATGTGTAATAGTTTGTGCTCACCTAGATAATTTTCTTCTATCTTTTAAAATATTAGTTTATAGAATATGACTTAATATCTACCTTATTTTTAATTTCTCTATTAAAATTTTTTTTTACAAATGTGTCCTTATTTAAATATCTTTTTCTTTTATTTGGTTACTATTTAAACATTTTTTTTATCATTAACTTTGGTCATTTTGTCCAGGTTTTTGCCCATTTTCTTAAAGCCTTACCCTTCTTCCTTTTAATTGTCCCTCTTATGAAATTTTCCCAAATATGTCCTCATTTTTTTCATTTCCAGTTTTTTCTTTTCTTTTTCCTTTTTTTTTCTTTAAATTATATATATATATATATATTTACTATGACTTATGAAAATAGATTTTCTTTCCGATTGACTCCTGTCAAAAAAAATTTTTCCCTCAAATACATCTTATTTGAATATTCATTTTCATTATCTCTTAAAAAATACAAATTTAACATGCACATGATTTAGTATTAAATTGTATTTATTCCATCTATATATTTGTAAGCAATACATCATAAAATTGCTATACCAAACATTTGATTTAATTATTTTTGGGCGAACAAGTCGCAAAATAGGAAAACACAATTAAGTCCTAATATGAAACAAACTGTTCTTTACAGACAGTGAATAAATTAAGTTGAACACTTTACTTTTCTGAGACTGTAGTGCAAGTCTATTTCCTAATTAGTGAGATGACCTTGTCCTGGGTCATCGTAAGTCGTAACGAATGGAGGAATTGAACCGTACAATAGACAACATGTACTTAATAGGCTAAGCCGTCGACCACCTAAAAATTTGTTTAGTTTAAAAACTAATCATCTACCATTAGATGGCCAATTTGTGGACTGACCTTAGTCCTTAGCAATTAGTGAACTTGGATTCATGCATGCATGCGTCTTAACTAACCAACAGGAGAGATTCATTTCTAAATAAAAAAAATCTCAGTATTTTGAAAATATGTTGCATAAAGTGGAGAGCGAGACTATTTCATATTTGAGATCCACAATTTGGTTGTCCAAAGACTAATCGTATTCAATTGAGGTGTCAATTCGAGATTCTTAGGAGAGAGCGCTCAACTTTCATATAGTATTTGGATATTAAATAAAACCTCATAACCTCGTTTATGACTTCTTGACAAAAAATTCTCAACTATCAGAAAATTAATTGCAATAATGGACAAAAAAGTAATTAGGGCATCTGCAGCCATACTTTATTATAGAGTATTACACCATTATAGAGTATGGAGAGTGCTCCAACCCATACTCTATATGGTACTTCAAATATAGAGTATGAACAGTATACTTCATATTTGAAGTATCACTGTTCATACTCTAAATTACTTTTTTTTTAAATTAAATTTTAAAGTAATATTTAGGTAAAAATAAATAGAATATTCCTTTTAGAGTATGATATAGAGTAAATGAGTTGGAGATGAAATAATTATTTGAATTGACAGATACTCTATTTTAGAGTTTCTGTACTCTAAAATAGAATAAATGGGTTGGAGATGGCCTTAGAGGGGTGCAATGGAACTTGACTTCTAGCTCTAATTTCGAAGATACATGGGAGAGGGTCACATGACAATGTGTTATATCAATAGAAAAAGGAGGTCACTACAAGAATTTTCACTTTCGGAGACCAAAAAATTGATCCCAAAAGGTATATTTTTTGGTTGTCGTTGCCTTCCGCGACCAAAAATTTTTGATCGCCATTTGGTCCCCGAAAGTTGATCGCACTAGGTATCGACGACAAAAAAAAAATTGATCTCTGAAGGTATCGGCGACCAAAAAAAATTTGGTCTCCGTAGATATCGACAACCAAAAAAATTTGGTCTCCGAAGATATCCGCAACCAAAAAATTTTGGTCTCCGTAGATATCCAAAAAATCCGAGACCAAAAAAATTTAGTCTCCGTTGGTCTTTGAAAAATCTGCAACCAAAAACAATTTTGTCTCCGTTGGTCTCCAAAAAAATCCGAGACCAAAAAAATTTGATCTCCGTTGGTCTCTGAAAAATCCACGACCAAAAAAATTTGGTCTCCAAAAAAATTCACATTTATTCATTAGCAAAAGGTATTTTGCAAAGTTTTTTAACTACCAAATATTTGTGTAACCAAAAGTTTGAGTGACTAAAATTTTTTGATAACAGTAATATTTACAACCTGTTGAGAATAATCACATATTTTTCAATCTATAAATGTACAATTATAAAAAATGATAATGCAAGAAAATATGTTACATTAACTAAAAAGACTCCAAATCTCTAAACACATTAAACAATTTATAATAAATGTTTAACTATAATAAGTATCAAACGAAGGTAAAGTATAATTAAAACAAAAGCTAACTTAGGTCATAGTGGGATGGTGGCGGCGGCGGCGGCGGCAGTCCATTTTGCCTTTGTGAGAAAAGTCCTGAATGATTTGAAAGCGGATTAAGTTGTTGAAGAAGTTGTTGGATTAGCTCATCTTGTCTTTTCAACCTCTCGTCTTGTATTTTCATCATCTCATCTTGTATTTTTATCCAGCCCTCCATATCTATTACACGCTGTTTATTATTCGCAACTTCGTTTCTAAGGTTCTCGACCAACAGAGTAGTTCAGTTTTTTTTTTTTTTTTTGCAACAGAGTAGGTTCTCAACCTTCGAAGTCTTATGGTTTCCTTCAGAAGCAGATCCTTTACATTGATTTATCTGCTCTCTTGTTGTTCCTGAGACATCTGGAGTTGGCAAAGAGGAACAAAAAAGGTGGAGAAAAAATGAAAAATAATTTTATCGACTTCAACGGAGGAAGGGAACATAACAACTAGAGCAAAATTATAGGAGGCAAGGCATTCAAAACTGGAGATCATATCACCTACCAGAGCACTTACAGACGTTGAGAAAGTATAAGACAATTTTCTTCTTCCTTGGACTTACAGAATAGATTAGAGTATAACCATAGCTTGGTGCGTAACTTGGAACGCAACGCCCTTTTCCTTTTGAGTAGTGTACATTTCGGTAGGGTTACAAATATAAGTCTTAACAAAGGGAAGCTTTCCTAGGTGTCAAGTTTAAATACAACCTACGTATGGTATCTGTCTACCATTTGCAATCTCTAAAGAATTTACTCTTACATGACATAAACAAAGCTCGTCATTACTTTAACAAAAACTTTCTGTGCAGCATGTTAAAGGGTCACTTATTCTTGGCTTTCAAAACTATCAATACAAAACATAAACAAATTTTGTACAAACAACTAATAAATGATGCCCCACATTTAATCTACTTACCGAGATCAACTGGAGATTTTTGTTGCAATTCTTCAGGAAACAAGTCTTTGCACCAACTTCTATTCGGTGCTAAAACTGATTGGTGGCTCTCCTCGTCAAGAACATCATCTCGGACTTCAGAAGCAGGAACATGGGATTGTTGAGGTAGTTCTTTCGAAACTGATCCTTCAGAGCCATTTCGCTGGTCTCCTGTTTCTGGGAAAGCAACAGCCAAGTCAAAAGGTCAGGACAAAAAGGACTTAGGAAGCATAAAGAAAAACAAAATTTAAACCATAAGGGTAAAGGTATAAAGACTTGAGGACCATGTTATTTTCAAATCGGTGCAAAAATTAGAGGAATGATACATATACATTTACCGAACAAACATTACAGAAAAAATGAGTGTTCGTTTCATTTGTCCAGAAATTTTGTTCTATTTGAGTATAAGAAGTCGTTAAAAAGTATGTATGGGTATATCTCTAAAAACATGTAGCGGTTGTAGAGTAAATCTTAAAAATTATAAACGGAAATGAGACATAATTTTATTTTACTTTTTCACTCAATATTTTCGTTTCATTTTTTTGCTCGGTGTAAATCAAAGTCTATTTTAGAACCATTAAAAAAAAAAAAAAAGAAAGAAAGAAAAAGAAACAACTTCTATTGGAAAACTTGAAAAACGTTTTCAAGATAGTTTTTTTTTTCTTTCTTTCCTTTTCTTTTTTTTTTTTTTGGGTATGATTTTCTTTCTTCAGTTTGTGACTTATAAAAGCGAGACATTAATTTTCTAACACACAACAATGAAGATTTCGATACAAACTGCACAAGTAATCCTCTGTGGTCTAGTCTATACACTTACAGTCAAACTAATCTATGCACTTACAGTCAAACTGTAGACCAAGTCTAGAACTACTTCTTTCCCTAATATTGCTAAAGATTATTTAGACTTTTATTTATTCATTTTTTTTTCCTATCCTTGCCTACAGAAAGAAAATTATATAGAGAAACCATAACAAAAACCAAAAAAAAAAAAAAATTTAAATCCAACAAAAGAGATCTGCAGAGATCTTCAAACTAAGAGAAGAGAAAGAACCCAAAAAAAAAAAAAAAAAAAAAACCAACGATCACAGAAAAGAAACTGTTCAGTCTCAATATATTTAAGGGGAAAAAAAATGTTACCAAAACCTTGCACAAAGTTGAATCACCTCTAACCCAAAGAACTTTCATAATTCCGTCTCTCCTTTTTACACACTCCATACAATCTATGCAGAGTTTAGAGTAGAAAAAAAGGTGAAAAATAAAAGTTTTTGTGGGGGAAAATAAAGCAGAGAAACTGGAAAAGGGAGGAACCGAAGGAAACTATTGGAATGGGCGGAATCGGCAGGAGGGAACGACAACTTAAGAAATCCACACTGACCAGATTAAGAAGCTTAACAATACAGCCAAAAACTTCAAAATCAAACCTCAAAAAAATCAAGAAAATAATCTTACACGTGATTGGCATTGAGACGAAAGAAATCCGATTTGAAATTGGAAGGATTTGACTCTATGAGTCTGCAATCCGGTCGCACGAGGTGAGCTTTAGGCAGGGATGGAGGAAAGCACATGCGGCGGCAGCTTCAGTCGTGGGCGGAGGAATTCGAGAGGGGGGGGGACGGGATGGGCGTGAGAGATTTGGGGAAAGTGAGAGTGAGAGAAAAGTGAAGAGCTTTAGGCAGGGGTAGAGGAAAGCAATCAGAGGAAATTAAGTAATAGAGAGGAAAGTGAGAGAGTGAGAGCCAAAAGGAAAGTAATAATCAGGAGAGTGAGAGGCCGCGGGGGGGGGGGGGGGGGGGGTTGAATAATTGGGGGAAAGTGATAGAGAGTGAGAGCTAGGCGGCAGTTTCAAATTTTCAATGAAAATTTGATTTTCTTTTGCCACCAAAATCTCTTATGTCTATATCAATGAATTGGTAAGAATTCATTACTACCAACATGATAAGAGGGTAAAGAAATAAAAAATGGTGGGGGTGTTTAGAGAGTTGGTTCATTCCAACTCAAACCGTATTGTTTTTTGTCTTTTTCTCAAAAAGTTTTTATTTTTTTCTCAAAAAGTTTTTTGTCTTTTCTGAAAATTCAAAAAAATTTACTATTACAACTAAAATATTTCAACTCAAACTAACCAACCAAACACCGCCATAATAACAATAATAACAAAAAATAATAATAATAGTAATGATAGTAATGATAGGGCGCTTTTCTCTTTCCCTCTATATAATTACTTGGCGCATGAGTGTGAGGTAATCGCTGAATATGTATTTTGGAAAATTTATTATTCCTCTTCAATAAAAAAAAAAATAAAAAGACTCACATTATTCCTCAATTGTGAGGTGATATATCTAATCTTAGTGAGAAAAATAATTTGGTGAAAAATAATTTGGTGTGCACCTATGTACGTGTAATCATTGTACATATTTAGTATTAGAGTAATATTAAGTTTTTCTTAATTTTAATTGAACACAAGTATACGTGGCCACACAAGTAATTAATAAAAGATTAATAAAAGTGTTGATCTCGTGAATAGTACATTTATTTATAAGATAGAAAATTTAAAACGTTACGCTAAGATAGATATTGCGAGACAGAGGCTTTTTATTAGTATGTTAATCAATTATTGAGATTTGAATGTAGTGTGATTGAAGTTTGTAGGTATTTCTGAGCATCGTTCATTTGGATTAGTCAGCAGATTTTTTCATCTTACTTTCTGTGTTTCTTTTCTTCTGTATATAGCCTGTCAAACAACAATGCACAATTGTAAAGTTATATGTATAGGACACATATATATGGGGATTATAAGTAGAAATTTGTGAAAATGACCTAATCACAAAGCTAAATTAGGAAAATGACTTTCCATTTTATTTTGAATTTTTTTAATTCATAAAATGCTGACTCAATTTTAAAATATCAAGAAAGTAAACTAAAATAAATAATTAACTCATTAGTTTAGCTATTCCTTCCTTCCTTCGGCTTCTTCTTCCTCGCTGCTTCCTCTCTATTCTCTTCTCTGAACAAATTTCTACTTCCTCTCCTCTCCTCTCTTGCGAAGCTTTCCCTTCTTTTTTTCTCCGAAGTTAACCAAATTTCTACGTCTACCGGACTTCCTCCGTGGCAGCAGCAGCTTCCCCTGATTCTCCCCGTTCTTCTTCTTCATATTCCCAAAATCCTGGCAGCAGCTTCCCCTGCTTCGCCGTTCTTCTTCTTCATCTCCCCAAAATCCTGACAGCAGCTTCCCCGTTCGTATTCTTCGGCTTCTTCGTCCAAACAAACCGAACAAATTCATCTTCTTCCTCGGAGGTCTGCCAAACCCCAAACCCCAAATTCATCTCCTTCCGCCGGGCACGCGACCTTCCTCGCGCGCAACGCGTCATAACTCATTTCGATTACGAGTTCGAGGTTCCTCTTCGGCTTTGATCCCACGACTTCATAGGTAATTTTGATTCGCATTGGTTTAGTCTCTCACAATGCACATTTGCGTTTACCCATTCATCACACATCGTTCGAAGAACACATTGGTTTTCTCATACATTTGTGGCGAGAATTTTTTTTTGTAAATGAGAAATAATGATGGTTATTGGATATGCTGAGTTTTGGAATCTCTTGTTTTGTTAATCGTTCACATGCTCTGAGAAATGCCCATCTTTGAGTTAATCTTAATCTTTTGGATGAAAAGGATTTTGTGCCCTTTGAATATTTTAATATGTGGTCCACCTACGAGTACTGGGCATACGCTTTGATATATACCCTCTCTTATATGTATAGATGCCATTATAAAAATGTAACAAAAAATGCAGAGTATCTGATATACCCACCCCAACTAACCACCGCAATGCCTCGGTTGGTGCCTGAGCTTGCCATGCCAAGCATCTGCACGCTGCCTCGTCTTGGGGCAGCCACTATTTCGTGACCAATGAGACTCTCGGATTGTAGGAGTGGAAGAGCAAATGATGCTGCAGATATATGTGTACATATAGATACATGTGTTTGTGTGTGTGTGTGTGATTGGTTTGGGACTAAGTTGTTGTCTCAGTCGTTGCTTTCTTTAGGCAAGGCATGATGGATTTTGGCTTTGAGAGCTTGCAGGTTTTTTTTTCTTTTTTTTGGGCCTCTGTTGCTCGTTGTAATCATGGGGTTGTGCATAGCTGAATTAATATCACTGTGATTGTCTCGTCAAGTTTAGTTAAATAGGCTGGTAATGCTAAATTTTAGTTCACACAGCAAATTTCAATGTTGGCCCAAATATTTATTGTAGGCCGTTAAATTACTTGATTTTTTGTACTTGTACTAAAAAAGTTAGTCACTTGAATGCCCAACTTAATTTTAAAGCTCTGTCTTTGTTGTCTCATTAATTTGGGATTTAGTAGAGGCATTTGATCAAGTAGAATTCTAATCTGTACTTCATTTTGAATCGTTACAATTTTATCAAGATTCATTAACTGTGATAATGAGTTATCTTACCATAAATTATAACATGATGTAATGGTTTAAAATTGTGAATGATCAATAAGGTATTTTTAAATATATCTATTAATCTACACCACAAATATCAATTTACTTGATAAGTTTTATATTCTACATTTCAATAGCAGATGCATAAAAAGTGTGACAAGGTTTGTTAGGTGTCGTTTTCTCCTTAATCTTTTCAAGCAAATTGACAGATCGCTTGTCATCAAATCAGGCTATTCCTGTAAAATGCGTATCAGCAACATAGAGAGGGAATCATGAAACAGCTGTATAGATTCGCTTTTATGGTCTATAGTTTGGCCTTCTTTTCTCCTCTCTACCACACATATTTGTCTTTTTTCATTAAACATTTGTGGGATTGTGAAGCATCCACAATAAATCTCTTCCAAGTGTCTTGGCATGTATTTCCTGTAAGGTTTTGAATTATAAAATTTGAATTTTAGCTTGTTCGTATGTTATTTAAACTGTGTGAATTATTTGAGTGAAAAAGTATAAAAATTTAAAAAATATTGAAAAAAGTTGACCATGTATTTGAAGAAGTTTGAGGGGAAAAGTGTATAAATTTAAAATGTATTAAAAAAAATCAACATGTCATTTATTTCATTCGGTTAAAAAAAATTTAAAAACAAAGGCACAAAGGGAAATGAAAAGGTAATCAATGTTAAATGAAGATTAATGCCGAGTCAATTTTATCTGAAAATAACAAGTTGGCGGAAGAGAAAATATTTAGAATATATTAAACTTTATTTGTGATAGCCGAACAAGACAATACAAAAATCAAGACTTCATGAGTAAAGAACAAAACATGCAACAAGAACCCAACGAGGGATAATAGATATATTATATGTGTATGTATAAATTTATATATATATTTATGTACAAGAATAGTACTCGATCTGAATTATGATTTTTGACTAATTATGATTTATGGTCCTTTGATTTTTGTTCCATTGATTGAGTGCTCCTTATACTTATAGTGTGGAGTAATAACGAATGTTCGCACATGATTCTTGTCTGGATAAATTTTTTTTTTTTTTCCTGTTGATTGCAGTAAAATTTGTAGTTGTATTCTTTATATTTTTTGTTAACTGATAATCTCAAAATCCATGATAGGTATGAGTCAGATCTACATTCTCGTGGAGTATAATGGAAAGTGGGAACAGGTGGATGGCGGATTTTGGAGGTGGTTAGGAGTTGGTATGAGCAAGGGCTTTGTGGTTGACAGGAGTATTACGTTTTTAGAATTGGAAGAGAGAATCTACGACAGAACAAGTATCGACCGAAGTTTGTATGCAATTGAGATAACACATAAACCTGTTGGTGACATTTTTGGTGAGACTGCTGCACCAAGTCTTATGTCCACCGATTCAAATATTATAGATCTTATGTTTTTGTACAACGAAAAACGAGGAATGACGTTACATGTTATAGTCAAGGAAAAATGTGATAAAGGAAAAGCAATATGTGTTCGTGGTGATGATGATCTGAACAGTAATGGTAGTGATGCACTAGGCTTTCATGATGACTATTTTGGGTGTCGGATCAGTGAAGAAATCCCATTTGTTACAAGGTTTGTTCCAACTGAATTACTTAGTAGTTATGAGCATCCGCTACAGATTTGTGCCGCTAGTACACCGATCAATGAAAGGATTGCTGCATTCAATCCAACTCCAATCACTGGTTCCAATCCAACCCCAGAAGAGACAGTGCTCGAGGAGGTAGCTAATGAAGATGATGGTCAAGATTTAACAAACGATGATGTACTCGAACGAGGTGATGAGGTGCGCAAGGGATGTGATGCTGTACCCGAAGATGATGATGGCGTACCCGAAGGAGGTGATGGTCTACATGAGAGAGTTTATGATAGCCGTTGGCAGCATTCTGAATCTGAAGAGACAAGATTTGTTCCACTGATTAGTTCTGATAGCGGCAGAAATGATGGTTCGGATTTAATGGTGGGTAAACATTTTGATAGCAAAGAAGAATTGAATACAAAGTTAAACCTCGTCGCCATTAATGGAAAGTTTGAAATTAAGGTCAAAAAGTCAACCAGGACATTGAAGGAAGTTGTATGTGTAGATGAACCAAATTGCTTGTGGCGGGTGCGAGCTACAAAAATGCCCGGGTCGAACTTTTTTGTCATTCGACAATATAACGGTATCCACACTTGCTCGTTGATGAATCGATCGATCAATCACAGACAAGCATCCAGTCGTTTAATTGGAGCTCGCATGAAAGGACACTTCATCGATTATAAGCAACCACCCAATCCAAAAGTTCTAATGGGATTCATGAATCAGGAACTGCAGGTTCAAGTAAGTTATTGGAAGGCATGGAAAGGAAGGCAATTTGCTCAAAATTTGATCAGAGGGATGCCACAACACAGCTTCGCTATGCTCCCGTCGTATTGTTACATGCTCAAGCAGGTTAATAAGGGTACAGTAACGCACATTGAAGTTGATTCGGATAATAAGTTCAAGTATTTTTTTATAGCTTTAGGAGCAGCTATACGAGGTTTTAAGAACATGAGAAAAGTTATTGGCATAGACGGAGCCTGGATCAAAACTAAATATAAGGGAGTGTTGATGGTCGCTGCCACACAAGATAGTGAGTATCACAGTTATCCCATTGCATGGGGTTTGGGTGACACTGAGAACAATGATTCATGGACTTGGTTTTTTCAGAAGCTGAAGGAGGTAATACCTGACAGCTCAGAGCTATGTTTTATTTCTGATAGGAACCAGAGCATTAGTTATGCGGTGAGCCACGTTTATCCTATGGCGCAGCATGGGGCATGTTATTATCATGTCATGATGAATATTAAGAACCGTTTCAAGAGTGCTGCTTCGCTTGGAGTGTTCAAGGCTGCTGCTGAAGCATACTGTTTAGAGTAGTTTCAGAAACATTTCAGTGACATGAGTCAAAAATTTCCAAAGGTCGCTCAGTATCTCGAGAAAGATGTCAAGTTTGAAAAGTGGTCAAGAGCACACTTTAAAGGCAACAGGTACGAAGTTATGACTACTAACATAGTCGAGACATTGAATAATATGATGCTGAAGGCAAGAGAGTATCCCATAACTGCAATGATTGATTTCATCATATTTACAATGGGGCAATGGTTCTTCACTCGGCGGCGAGAATCAGTTTCAGTGACCACACCAATTACACCAAAGATAGAAGCAATACTCAGAAGTAGATTTGACTTTTCTGGTTCATTGACGCCATACCAACTAAACGAGAACGAATACACTGTGATTGGTGGTGATTTCAATGCATGTGTCAATTTAACAACAAGGAGTTGCACGTGTAGGGTTTTCAATATTGACAAGATTCCGTGCATCCACGCTATAGCAGCAGCAGGTCTTTATCAGCCGCAACATACTGGATCTTACATATACTCCCTCTGTTCTGAGTACTACACTTCAGATTACTGGATTTTGGCATATGCGGAAACTATTTATCCTGTTCCTCCATAATCGCAATGGCACAATATCCCTGAAGAGGTACGAGCGACTAAGGTTGTAGAGTCAGACGTGAAAATATTTAGAGGCAGGCCAAGATTAACTCGCTTCCCTTCACAAGGAGAATGTATAGTCAAGAAATATAAATGCGCGACATGTGGTCAAGGAGGACATAACTCAAAGAAATGTCCCAACTTATCACAACCATCCGATGTTAGAAGCAACACCTGATAATGAAATTATGAGTTTGACTAATTTCATTTTATGGATGCTGGTTATTTGTTTTAGTCATTACGTATAGTTGAGAAAGTTATTAATTTCGTTGAAAATTGGTCTGTCATTTTTTAGGCAAATCATACATCACATAAGTCAACACAGTAGTTAATTTTACTTTTCGTATACTGGGAAAAATAAAAAAAGTCAACATGGTCACTGACCACAAAACCCGACATGTGTTTAACTCATGACTTTTGCTTTCGTTTTTTTTTTTAATTTTATTTTTTCCCTCACCCACACTAATTTTTTTTGTTTTTTTTCTTTTTCATACCAAAAGCAGAAATTAACATAGCAAATTTTTGTTTCCATTTGAGAGTAATTGCGCATGCATAATTTTTGTGCAAACCCTTGGAACGGCACCAAAAAAAAAAAATTATTGACCACTAGTAGATAGTGTTTTTTTCCGTATGGTAGGTCCGTGTAAAAATTGACTTTGTATAAATTTTTCCCGTTAAACGAAATGCAAAATTAACAATTCCAATGAATTTTTCAAGATGGATGCGACTTTCCTCAGTTGGTTTGGGTGGCATAGCCCTAATTTTGATTTGTCTCAAGACCTACGAAACGACCACAAAAAGTCTAGTAAAATAACACTAAAAATTGCGTCACGACCCCTCGATCGTGCGATGTAAAATGTCGACTTGTTCAACTTAATTTTTTCCGCCTGGTGAAAACACCAAAAACCATGCCAACGACAGAATCCATGTATGATTTGCCTCTCAACGTTCGGAACGACCACTGAAGCGGTCGGAACGACCACTTTTAATGACTTGTAAATGTTGACTCTTTTTTGAACTTTTTTACTGTTAATTGAAAAAATTAGAAAAAAGTCACTAACATTTAGTAACATATATGAGAAGCCCAACAAACCCCGGAACGACCAGGAACGACCGCGGAACGACCGTCGAAAAAGGCAGAACGACCTCTAAAAAGAGTTGAAAAATGTTGACTTATGTGAAATTTCCTAGCGTTAATTGAAAAAATTAGAAAAAAGTCACCAACATTTAGTAACATATATGAGAAGCCCAACAAACCCCGGAACGACCAGGAACGACCGCGGAACGACCGTCAAAAAAGGCGGAACGACCTCTAATAACTTGTTGAAAAATGATGACTTTTATGTGAAATTTTTTACCGTTAATTGAAAAAATTAGAAAAAAGTGACCAACTACTAGGGGCATATATTAGAAGGCCAAGAACGTCCGGAACGACCAGGAACGACCGCGGAATGACCGTCCAAAAGTCCGGAACGACCTCTAATAACTTGTTGAAAAATGTTGACTTTTAGTAGAAATTTTAGAGTTAATTGAAAAAATTTGAAAAAAGTGACCAACTACTAGGGGCATATATTGGAAGGCCAACAACGTCCGGAACGTCCGGAACGACCAGGAACGACCGCGGAACGACCGTCCAAAAGTGCGGAACGACCTCTAATAACTTGTTGAAAAATGATGACTTTTATGTGAAATTTTTTACCGTTAATTGAAAAAATTAGAAAAAAGTGACCAACTACTAGGGGCATATATTGGAAGGCCAAGAACGTCCGGAACGACCAGGAACGACCGCGGAACGACCGTCCAAAAAGGCGGAACGACCTCTAAAAACTTGTTGAAAAATGTTGACTTTTAAGTAGAAATTTTACCGTTAATTGAAAAAATTAGAAAAAAGTGACCAACTACTAGGTGCATATATTAGAAGGCCAAGAACGTCCGGAATGACCAGAAACGACCGCGGAACGACCGTCCAAAAGTGCGGAACGACCTCTAATAACTTGTTGAAAAATGATGACTTTTATGTGAAATTTTTTACCGTTAATTGAAAAAATTAGAAAAAAGTCACCAACTACTAGGTCCATATATTAGAAGGCCAAGAACGTCCGGAACGACCGCGGAACGACCGTCCAAAAGTGCGGAACGACCTCTAATAACTTGTTGAAAAATGATGACTTTTAAGTAGAAATTTTACTGTTAATTGAAAAAATTAGAAAAAAGTCACCAACTACTAGGTGCATATATTAGAAGGCCAAGAACGTCCGGAACGACCAGGAACGACCGCGGAACGACCGTCCAAAAGTGCGGAACGACCTCTAATAACTTGTTGATTTCTACTAATGTTGACTTTTAGTCAATTTCTTATCTTTCCATGAAAAAATTCAACAAAATTTCAAAAACTACTAGAGGCTTGTATGAGAAGGCTAACAACGTCCGGAACGACCAGGAACGACCGCGGAACGACCATCCAAATGTGCGGAACGACCTCTAAAATTTTTTTTTCAATTAACGGTATAAAATTTCACATAAAAGTCATCAAAATTCAACAAGTTATTAGAGGTCGTCCCGCACTTTTGGACAGTCGTTCCGCGGTCGTTCCTGGTCGTTCCGGACGTTCTTGGCCTTCTAATATATGCACCTAGTAGTTTGTGACTTTTTTCTAATTTTTTCAATTAACGGTAAAATTTCTACTTAAAAGTCATCATTTTTCAACAAGTTATTAGAGGTCGTTCCGCACTTTTGGACGGTCGTTCCGCGGTCGTTCCTGGTCGTTCCGGACGTTCTTGGCCTTCTAATATATACCCCTAGTAGTTGGTAACTTTTTCCTAATTTTTTCAATTAACGGTAAAAAATTTCACATAAAAGTCATCATTTTTCAACAAGTTATTAGAGGTCGTTCCGCACTTTTGGACGGTCGTTCCGCGGTCGTTCCTGGTCGTTCCGGACATTCTTGGCCTTCTAATATATGCCCCTAGTAGTTGGTCACTTTTTTCTAATTTTTTCAATTAACGGTAAATTTTCTACTAAAAGTCAACATTTTTCAACAAGTTTTTAGAGGTCGTTCCGCCTTTTTGGACGGTCGTTCCGCGGTCGTTCCTGGTCGTTCCGGACGTTGTTGGCCTTCCAATATATGCCCCTAGTAGTTGGTCACTTTTTTCTAATTTTTTCAATTAACTCTAAAATTTCTACTAAAAGTCAACATTTTTCAACAAGAAATTAGAGGTCGTTCCGCCTTTTTGGACGGTCGTTCCGCGGTCGTTCCTGGTCGTTCCGGGGTTTGTTGGCCTTCCAATATATGCCCCTAGTAGTTGGTCACTTTTTTCTAATTTTTTCAATTAACGGTAAAATTTCTACTTAAAAGTCATCATTTTTCAACAAGTTATTAGAGGTCGTTCCGCACTTTTGGACGGTCGTTCCGCGGTCGTTCCTGGTCGTTCCGGACGTTCTTGGCCTTCTAATATATGCTCCTAGTAGTTGGTGACTTTTTTCTAATTTTTTCAATTAACGGTAAAAAATTTCACATAAAAGTCATCATTTTTCAACAAGTTATTAGAGGTCGTTCCGCACTTTTGGACGGTTATTCCGCGGTCGTTCCTGGTCGTTCCAGACGTTCTTGGCCTTCTAATATATGCCCCTAGTAGTTGGTCATTTTTTTCTAATTTTTTCAATTAACGGTAAAATTTCTACTTAAAAGTCAACATTTTTCAACAAGTTTTTAGAGGTCGTTCCGCCTTTTTGGACGGTCGTTCCGCGGTCGTTCCTGGTCGTTCCGGACGTTCTTGGCCTTCTAATATATGCCCCTAGTAGTTGGTGACTTTTTTTCTAATTTTTTCAATTAACGGTAAAAAATTTCACATAAAAGTCATCATTTTTCAACAAGTTATTAGAGGTCGTTCCAAACTTTTGGACGGTCGTTCTGCGGTCGTTCCTGGTCATTCCGGACGTTCTTGGCCTTCTAATATATGCACCTAGTAGTTGGTCACTTTTTTCTAATTTTTTCAATTAACGGTAAATTTTCTACTAAAAGTCAACATTTTTCAACAAGTTTTTAGAGGTCGTTCCGCCTTTTTGGACGGTTGTTCCGCGGTCGTTCCTGGTCGTTCCGGACGTTCTTGGCCTTCTAATATATGCCCCTAGTAGTTGGTGACTTTTTTCTAATTTTTTCAGTTAACGGTAAAAAATTTCACATAAAAGTCATTATTTTTCAACAAGTTATTAGAGGTCGTTCCGCCTTTTTGGACGGTCGTTCCTGGTCGTTCCGGGGTTTGTTGGCCTTCCAATATATACCCCTAGTAGTTGGTCACTTTTTTCTAATTTTTTCAATTAACTCTAAAATTTCACATAAAAGTCAACATTTTTCAACAAGAAATTAGAGGTCGTTCCGCCTTTTTGGACGGTCGTTCCGCGGTCGTTCCGGACGTTGTTGGCCTTCCAATATATGCCCCTAGTAGTTGGTGACTTTTTTCTAATTTTTTCAATTAACTCTAAATTTTCTACTAAAAGTCAACATTTTTCAACAAGTATTTAGAGGTCGTTCCGCCTTTTTGGACGGTCGTTCCGCGGTCGTTCCTGGTCGTTCCGGACGTTGTTGGCTTTCCAATATATGCCCCTAGTAGTTGGTCACTTTTTTCTAATTTTTTCAATTAACGGTAAAAAATTTCACATAAAAGTCATCATTTTTCAACAAGTTATTAGAGGTCGTTCCGCCTTTTTGGACGGTCGTTCCACGGTCGTTCCTGGTCGTTCCGGGGTTTGTTGGCCTTCCAATATATACCCCTAGTAGTTGGTCACTTTTTTCTAATTTTTTCAATTAACTCTAAAATTTCACATAAAAGTCAACATTTTTCAACAAGAAATTAGAGGTCGTTCCGCCTTTTTGGACGGTCGTTCCGCGGTCGTTCCGGACGTTGTTGGCCTTCCAATATATGCCCCTAGTATTTGGTGACTTTTTTCTAATTTTTTCAATTAACTCTAAATTTTCTACTAAAAGTCAACATTTTTCAACAAGTTATTAGAGGTCGTTCCGCCTTTTTGGACGGTCGTTCCGCGGTCGTTCCTGGTCGTTCCAGACGTTGTTGGCCTTCCAATATATGCCCCTAGTAGTTGGTCACTTTTTTCTAATTTTTTCAATTAACGGTAAATTTTCTACTAAAAGTCAACATTTTTCAACAAGTTTTTAGAGGTCGTTCCGCCTTTTTCGACGGTCGTTCCGCGGTCGTTCCTGGTCGTTCCGGGGTTTGTTGGGCTTCTCATATATGTTACTAAATGTTGGTGACTTTTTTCTAATTTTTTCAATTAACGCTAGGAAATTTCACATAAGTCAACACATTCCAGGTGACTTTTAGAGGTCGTTCCGCGTTTTCCGATGGTCGTTCCGCGGTCGTTCCTCGTCGTTCCGGACGTTGATGGGCTTCTCATACATGCTACTAAATGTTGGTGACTTTTTGCTAATTTTTTCAATTAACGGTAGGAAATTTCACATAAGTCAACACTTTCCAAGTGACTTTTAGAGGTCGATCCGCGTTTTCCGATGGACGTTCCGTGGTCGTTCCTGGTCGTTCCAGACGTTGATGGGCTTCTTATACATGCTACTAAAAGTTGGACTATTTTCTAATTTTTTCAATTAATTGAAAAAATTTACTAAAAGTCAACATTTTTGCAAGTCTTTTTAGAGGTCGTTCCGCCTTTTTGAATAGTCGTTCCGCGGTCGGTCCTGGTCGTTTTTGGTCGTTCCGATGGTTTAGAGGCAAATCATCCATGGCTGAAGACATTGGCAACCGTTTTTGGGTGTTTTCGCTCCACGGGGAAAAAAAAAGTAAACATTTACTTCGGAACAGCCAGATATTTTGATACTCTGATATGGTAATTTTTGCGTTCGCTTAAAAAAATAAACCACCACTTTACATTGAAGCGTTAAAGACCAAAATACGAATTCAAGATTATATTTACATATGCATATATAACTGTATTGTAAATCAATGTATTGACAAGACTAGATTTCTTGATCAAAGCGTTTTTGTAGGCTTTGCAGGAGCTTGCAACTGTTTTTCAACATCGGACAATGAGGGCTGAAGCCTTTTTGGCAACTGAACAACATAAGGTGATAGTAAGACTGGCCCGGTCTTTTATCGTGGTTTATTACATTTTCCTCTGTTGCCTCGGCTTGCATAGCAACTACCCTGTCATCGGTATATTCGGCACCATCTCTTACTTGTTCGTCTTGTAAGGGACGTTGCTGGCATTCGAAATTATCACCCCCACTGTATCTAGTCCCTACACCTCGTGATAGATCCCGCTCGAACTCAATATTCACCCCGCCACTACATGCGTCCTTATTCATGGCCAATGCAGACTCTATTTTTTTCGTAATTGCCTTACTGTTTTCCTCCATCTTCTGCATCATTGCCGCCTCGTGATTGGCCAACATTGATTTCATATAGCTTTCGTGCTCGCCTATACGACGGTCAATATAATGCATCAATGACTCTAAAGTGGGAATTGTGGATGCGGGTATCGCTCTATGCGTCTGGGGGCCAAAATGGGTCGAGAATGTAGGCGTCGGGCCATACGTTAGGATTTTCCTGGGGGTAGAGGCTCCAATCTGCTCATGAGTTGGTATGGCTGGGAATGACCTCGAGGCTGTAGCAGGTTGTAGAGAGGTGGGACTTGTAGGCATCGGGTGTTGTTGGTGGCAGACCACGGGGGTAGAGGATCTAATCGTCTGCTCATGGGCCGAACTGGCAGGGAAAGACCTTGACTGCATAGCAGGATCACGAGAGACGTGACTTGATCTAATTTCATCATTTCTCTCCTCTGACTCGGCAGCATTACACAGGATGACATCTCCCTCTAATAAATTTGTCAGGCCATCAATAATATCATCAGTACAATCCTCATGCCTTTTCATTCGTAAATAATATTCTCGTTGGCTCTCCTTGGATGACGGATTCAAAGTAGGACGGACTGTAAACTGAATAAACATAATAGAAAAAAAAAATTTACTAACTTGACCAATGGATCTAAACAAGTATTATAAACTTTAACCTGTAACGAGTTAGTTTAAACCTCAGCAGATGTCATGGCCTCCAGGCAACGATTAAATGAGACGCCAATAGGTTTCTGAACATTCTGCCAACGAAGCCACCGAGGCCCATTTTTGTTCTTCTCATTCAAGGGTAATTTCTCAGCCATCATCTCGCCTAACTTTGGCATAGCCTCAAAAGCCCATATCTGTATCACAAATTAAATTACCGTTATAATACAAATCATTTTATAAAATATATTTAAATAAGAAATTTATTAAATAAAAGCTTACTTGAAATATCCATGGGCAACCATAGAAGTTGTAGGCTGATGAAGATTTATTAAACTTTGCCACCAGATCAGTTTTTATGTAATCCAATATCTGATTGTAA
>JAINRI010000143.1:0-20438 GCA_025413485.1 Ficus microcarpa
CAAACATTCCCCCATGGATATTAAGTGAAGAAGTTTAGGTCGTTGGCATATTGGAGCCAAGAAGGATTTACCACCTTTTTACTATCGGACGACATCAAGAACCCTGCCACCATGTATAGAAAGGCTAACTTTACTCTATCGTTGGTCCTATCATTTATAAGGCTCAACTCTTTTAGTTTTTTGCTAACATCTGCTAATAAAACACTTTTACTTGTTGGTCAATATCGATTTTTCAACTCGTTGTGTTCTTCTTGTGCTTTGATTTCATCATCGGAAGGTCCACCACTTGTGTATAATCCTGAAATCAAGACGAACTCATTGAGAGAGAACCTCAATGGTTTTCCTTCAATTAAGAACCAGGCTTCATGATCTTTATGACATATTGTCTTCCTCAACAGCAAATTATGAGCCAAAGCACCAGAAAATTCCCCTCCTATGGGCAAGTCTATCAAAGGACCTAGTTGAGGGTAACTTCGAAACATGGTCTTATCTTCCTCAGTTAGCCATATCTTAATTTCTTTAAGGATCGTCATTTTCGATCTTACTGTGACTTTGGCGCTGAAGTATTCTGATAGAATAAGTGAAGGTAATTCTTTGAGCTCTGATGTGAAAACCATCCTAGAAATATCCTGATCTTCTTCATCAACTTCCTCATTACTCGAACTTTCTGTAATCTGATTTGTTTCCTAAAACATACATATACATGTCGTTTACAAATATTTAAAAAAAAAAAAAAAAAAACAAACAAACAAAATGGAACCATTTCATGATAATTGTAAATAAAACAAGTGCCTTCTTATTTCATCACCTCGGCATTCATCTCATAACGTACAACATAGGAATATCATCATACTTTTTAGAAAAACATAAATATTACAAGAGACATTAACTACAAAAAATTTACATACAATTACAACGTCCATATTACCTCTCTAACATTCCTACCGAACCCCGGCGGTGAGCACGATAGCGGTGACGTGATTGGCTGCGACGACGATGCCGACGGCATCATCAAAGCTGGCGACGCTGGAAGGCACGACTCCGACATCCTGAGCTTCAGGAGTTGGCTGTATGGAGTATGATGAAAGTTGGAAATGAGGGACAATAGTTGGAGGTTGGCGTTCGGAAGGCGGAACGACTGAAAAATTACCACATCGAGTTAAAGGATTAATTAAGAATGGCAGCTACTAGCAAAAGAATAAAAATAAAAATATAAAAAAGCAACTGACTTTATAACACATTACGTCATCTCGAGAAACGAAGATGAAGTCTAAACAACGGAAAGCTACCTTTTACGTTAATTCTGTCTCTTTAATTAAAATAAAAATTATTGACAAAAAATTTTGAAGTTTCCTCGCTTACTTTGTAAACAAACAAACATTAAACTTTATGCAACCCACAACGCCGACGATATCAAATTCACCAAATCCGTAACTTACTCAATTCCAAGTTCCAAATAACTCCCAAAAAGAACATTTATTTCAGATAATCTTGTTAAAGCACTCAAGTTTAAGAATGGAGTCAAGTACCGTAAGTGCTTTAAACTGCCAAATTTGCAAGTCTGAGAATCATATTTCATCGCTGAGATGGACTTAAGTCTCAGAATTTTTAGCCTCAAATCCGAGACATAATTCCCGATTCATCGCAACAAACTTTCAATTAAGACAAGAAAAACCCAACACACTTCAATTAAACAAGGAAAACCTCACCGATTCAGCATTTTGATCATCACTATCATTTGGCATCAAAACCTAACACATTAACAAGAAAAATAAACATATTCTTCTTCTTCTTCTTTTTTAAGAAACAGAATTGTGTAAGTAATTTCGATACGTAGAAATGCTCGTCATATTGAGTTTGCAGTGACAAATAAGGTGTAAAGAGGGCAGGTACATATTAAAAGGTTCGACGACTTGAAAAGTAGTAAATGTTCATGGACCTGCCCAAGGCCGAAAACCGTGTTGACCAATTCTTGATGTTATTTTTCCTAATATTTCTTCTTCGAAAATTCTTCAATTTTTTTTCTTCAGGTAAATAAAACCGTGTTGAAAAATAAACCTATCATTTGGCAATCAATCTAGCCACAGAATCCAAAACTAAATCGCAAATTCCCAATTACACACAAGTTTCAACCACATTAGTCGAATTCTCAGTCCAACGGTTCCGAATTCAAGCCCTAGAGGTTCACCATTTCCAAATTAAAGAAAATCAACGGGCTCACATCACGAGTGATTTAGTAAAATAAACTAATGAGTTTTAAACAAATTTCACAAATTTCACCATTTCACCATTTCACCATTTCACAACATTTTCACCATTTCACAAATTTCTACCCACAACAACACAGCAACAAAACCAAACAAACCAGGGTGAAGGAGATGAATAGGAAAAGTCAGACCCTTTTGCTCGAAAATGAAGAAGGAGTAGCTCCTGCCTCGCTGATCCTGGCGACGAAAGATGGAGATGGAGTACTCGGGCTCGACGAAGAAGAAGGAAGATGGAGTTCAGTCCAGGGGAGGAGAACGCCGAACAGAAAGAAAGAACAAAGTTAAATGGTTTTCGGAGAAGCAGAGGGCTTCGGCTCGAAGAAGAAGAAGAAGGAGAAGCAGAGGGCCGAACTCGGCCGAACAGTACTCGGAGGGCCCGAAGAAGAAGGAGAAGCAGAGGGAGGGAGGGAGGAATTCGGCTCACTCGCTCAACGGCTAGACGGCGAACTGGGGAGGAATAGGAAGGAGAAGCAGAGGGAGGGAGGGAGGAATTCGCTCAACGGCTAGATAGAACGCGAACTCCAAACGAACTGGGGAGGAAGAGGAATAGGAAGGAATGTGGGTTTGTTTTAATGTTTTTTGTTTTTTTTAATCTTATTATTTTGTTTTTGAATTATTTTTTTCAAACAAAAGTTATTTTGCTAATAAAACTTTTTTAAAGGTTATTTTACAAATTTTAAAAAGTCATTAGTTTATTTTGCTAAATCATTCGATTATAAGAAGACTTTGTTGGTGGGTTGGAAAATAGAAAAGTTGGTTGAGAAGATGTTGATTAAAAAATAAAGATAAAACAATCATATAATTAAAACGATATAGCATCCCATTTCATCGCAACTAATCCAAAGTAATTACATAAATCACTGATGTTAACTATTGGTTAATGTTGATTCATTTATAATAATTCTCTATCAATCAACACCAAAAGTACTATTCTTAAATATACCTACTATGTCTTTATAATTTGAATTGTAATACCTAAAAATGAGTCTAGATCTGCTATCTCATTTTCCTGTCTCAAAGGTTGTCATCTCAATAGGCTTTTGAAACGTTTTTCATGCTCATTTTGTATACTTCATGGCGGGTTTCAAGAGAACCATTCCTTGCTTCTTCCTCGCGCTATTTGTGATACTTTTGGTAGCTGTCACAAGCCAAGTAAGTTCCCATGATAAGAAACAAGAACAAAGAATAAAAATTTGTTATAATTTCCTATTGAATTGCAAATTGCACGGTTTTTACTTGAAAATCTCTCGCGTTTTCGCTTCCTTTCTCTCATTTTCTCTGTCTACATTCTTGATGTGTCCTTCCAATTCCTTGCATGGCGGATTGCAAGAAGTTTAGGGTGTTTGTGATTATTTTTGTATTCCTTGAATGTGTTTTGAACATAAACCAGTACAATTAGTATATTTGATGGGGGAATATATATATACACACACAGCAGTATTTTTCTCAAACATAAGTGCATGGTTACAGTTATTTTAAGAAACTGGATTTCTTAATTTTTACTTCTAGCTAGGGGAAGTAAAGTAGTTTTCTTTTTAAAAGCACAACAATTATAAATTGAACAGTTCTTTTTATTTTTTATTTTTTTTTTATTTTTTTCAATTATTGCCTTTATGATTTTTCTTATGTTTCCAGCATTAATAATTGTAAAAAAATATTATAAACGTGTCGACATAGGAAAAAAAAAAAGAAAAAGAAATTCAAGGACCAAATTAATTTGATCATGGAAGGTGACCTACGGGGACCAAAATTTTGGTCCTCGAAAACTCCTTTCCGCCACCAAATGATTTTTGGTTACGGTTTGGTGTCTTCGAAGGCGATTTTCGGGGACCAAATTAATTTGGTCTCGGAATGTGACCTACCAGGGCCAAAATTTTGGTCCCCAAAAACTCCTTTTCGCCACCAAATGATTTTTGGTCGCGGTTTGGTGTCCCCGGAGGCGATTTTCGGGGATCAAATTAATTTGAGCCTGAAAGGTGACCTACGAGAACCAAAATTTTGGTCCCCGAAAACTCCCTTCCGCCACCAAATGAATTTTGGTCGCGGTTGGGTATCCCCGAAGGCGAGTTTCGGGGACTAAATTAATTTGGTCTCGGAAGGTGACTTACGGGGACCAAAATTTTGGTCACCGAAAACTCCCTTCCGCCACCAAATGAATTTTGATCGCGCTTTTGTGTCCCTGGAGACGAGTTTCGGGGACCAAATTAATTTGGTCCCGGAAAGTGACCTACGGGGACCAAAATTTTGGTCTCTGAAAACTCCCTTCCGCCACCAAATGATTTTTGGTCACGGTTTGGTGTCTCCAGAGGCGAGTTTCAGGGACCAAATTAATTTAGTCCCGGAAGGTGACCTACCGGGACCAAAATTTTGGTCCCCGAAAACTCCCTTCTGCCACCAAATGAATTTTGGTCGCGGTTTGGTGTCCCCGGAAGCGAGTTTCGGGGACCAAATTAATTTAGTCCCGGAAGGTGACCTACGGGGACCAAAATTTTGGTCCCCGAAAACTCCCTTTCGTCACGAAATGATTTTTGGTCGCGGTTTGGTGTCCCCGGAGGTGAGTTTCGGGGACCAAATTAATTTGGTCCTGGAAGGTGACCTACGGGGACCAAAATTTTGGTCCCCGAAAACTCCCTTCCACCACCAAATGGATTTTAGTCGCGGTTTGGTATCTCCGGAGGTGAGTTTCGGGGATCAAATTAATTTGGTCCCGGAAAGTGACCTACGGGAACCAAAATTTTGGTCTCCGAAAACTCCCTTCCGCCACCAAATTTTTGGTAACGGTTTGGTGTCTCCAGAGGCGAGTTTCGGGGACCAAATTAATTTGGTCCCGAAAGGTGACCTATCGGGACCAAAATTTTGGTCCCCAAAAACTCCCTTCTGCCACCAAATGAATTTTGGTCGCGGTTTGGTGTCCCCGGAGGCGAGTTTCGAGGACCAAATTAATTTGGTCCCGGAAGGTGACCTACGGGGACCAAAATTTTGGTCCCCGAAAACTCCCTTTCGCCACGAAATGATTTTTGGTCGCGGTTTGGTGTTCCCGGAGGCGAGTTTTGGAGACCAAATTAATTTGGTCCTGAAAGGTGACCTACGGGGACCAAAATTTTGGTCCCCGAAAACTCCCTTCCACCACCAAATGGATTTTGGTCGCGGTTTGGTATCTCCGGAGGCGAGTTTCGGAGACCAAATTAATTTGGTCCTGAAAGGTGACCTACGGGGACCAAAATTTTGGTCCCCGAAAACTCCTTTCCACCACCAAATGGATTTTGGTCGCGGTTTGGTATCTCCGGAGGCGAGTTTCGGGGACCAAATTAATTTGGTCCCGGAAGGTGACTTATTGGGACCAAAATTTTGGTCCCCGAAAACTTCTTTCCGCCACTAAATGATTTTTTGTCGCGGTTTTATGTCTCCAGAGGCATTTTCGAAGACCAAATTAATTTGGTCGCAAAAGGTGACCTACGGGGACCAAAATTTTGGTCCCCGAAAACTCCCTTCCGCCACCAAATGAATTTTGGTCGCTGTTTTGTGTCTCCGAAGGCGAGTTTCAGAGACCAAATTAATTTAGTCCCGTAAGGTGACCTACGGGAACCAAAATTTTGGTCCCCAAAAACTCCCTTCCACCACCAAATGGTTTTTGGTCGCGGTTTGGTGTCCCCAGAGGCGATTTTCGGGGACCAAATTAATATGGTCCCGGAAGGTGACCTATCGGGACCAAAATTTTGGTCTCCGAAAACTCATTTCCGCCACCAAATAATTTTTGGTCGCGGTTTGGTGTCTCTTAAGGCGATTTTCGGGGATCAAATTAATTTGGTCCTTGAAGGTGACCTATTGGGACGAAAATTTTGGTCGCTGAATATTTTGCCCTTCTAGGACCAAATTTTGGTCTCCGAAACTTCTCTTCAGAGAATCAAAATTTTGTTTGTCGCGGAAAGTCTGGTTGCTGAAAATTCAAATTCTTATAGTGGGTTTTTGGATATTGAGGTTCTCATAAATATAGACATTTACATATTCTTAAAGTGTAGCCTTGGGCCATAATCGTAGCTCATACAAAGTTAATGGTTTTATTTAGTTGGTTAAGAGTTTGTCCGTGATTAATTATAGATTATTGGAGTTCCGATTATGTCGTTCAATTTATTCCTCTCGCTACCTTCACAAATCTCTAAAAGATTCGACAAAATTTTTCAGGATGTTTCTACTTTCTTTTGAGACAGTAAAGAAATCGCCTTTACTGGATATCGGTACCAGCTGTCGTGCTACTAAATAGTGTCTAGGACATTAGGGAACTGTTTTTCGTAAAACACTGATATATTTATTTTATGTATATTCTATATGGCATTCTTGATATAAAAGAATAACTATTTTTTAATTGTTAAATTTAATATACACACACACTACTTTTAAATTAAATTAACTACTTGACTGACTAAGTGTTGTATTTTGATTGGAGGATATACATAAGAAAGTCATAGTCGACTAACATGTTGGACGGTGATTGGCGGATTTAAACAAGAAGGATGTACAGAAGGAACTCAGGTGTTATAAATAGAACGTTAGAAGTGCCTGCAAGGGTTATAGAGGTTGCAGAAAAGAGAGAGAGAGAGAGAGATAAGATGTTCTCTAGCCTCTATCGAACTTTCTAGACAGTCAATTAGAGTTAGAAATGTCGTAACTAAGAAAAGAACTAACGACCGGATTGCTTTAACAGTTTCCATAGATTGGTCAAATCTAAGAGAGAAGAATAGCATGGAAGACTAATGGTAGGGAAGGTCAGTGTTCGTGATAGATTGAAGAGGAATGAGACAATAAATTTTATGTATGCCTAATAGATATCTACAGATGTATTAATAATTAATTATTTTATATAACATCATTCGATCATATATTGGGTGTTTTAGAGAAATTTTTAAAAACCGTACTCGGTAGCATTTTTTTGTTTTTTGCTCCTGAGGACCCGCCCAACATCATCCTTTTTATATTTGAAATAATTACATAAAAGATAAATTTTTAGGATCCTGTTTTAAAATATGTCAATTTTTTAAACAATATTACATATACATGTACTTCTTATGAAATATATATATATAGTACCCAGTTTGTCATTTTATCATAATTAACTTCATTTCGTTTAATTTATACAGATTCTCACATTTTCCTTTTTTTCTTTTTTTGACTTTAAAGATTTTTTTTTTTTTTTGGCTCACAAATGAGAATTGCCTTTAATAAACGCAAATTAGTTTTTCCCCTTTTTTTTTTTTTAAGATTTTGAAAAATCCAATGAATTCTTTATGAAAAAACCTATTTATTTATGTAATCCACTATAAATCAGATTGTTACCATTTATGCCTCAACCAAAAAAATTCAAGAATAATAAAAAAGATATCAAATTCTTAACAAAAAAATACTATTATTTATGTAAACTAGTAGAAATAAAATGAAAACTATCTTTATGATAAAGGCTGATTCATTACAAGAAAGATGACTCTTTATGGGGGGAAAAAAAACTACTTATTTATGAACTCCACTACAAATTAAATGGATACTTTATATGCCTCAACCAAACAAATTGTTGAGTAACACACCAATTGATATTGAATTTTTTACTCAAAAAACACTATTATTTATATAAACTAGTTGACATGAAATCAAACCTAACTTTATGAGAAAGAATGATTCATTATATGAAAGATAGATTCTTTAATTTAAGATACAAAATTTCTTAATTATAAAGATGATTTTTAAAATTAAAAAAAGAAAGAAAAAAAAAACTCACATTACTAATGGTTGACCATTAGAGTCCTACGATGACTTCACCACCCAAAACCTCTTTCAAACCTTCACCTATCTCACACGACTTTTTCGTGACTTGGTAATCGGCTCTTTTAGTAGTTTGGTAGGGACGTTGCCTTTCTTATCCTTAGTGGTAGGCATTTTCTTAAAAACTATTTTCGTTGTCATTTTCAGACAAAGAATTTTTGTTTAGGGTTTCTAAAAATGAGAATTGGAATTGGTTTTAAGGAAGATGGAGGGAATTTACTGTACATTTGTAAAAGACAAACGTTTAATTAGACTTTCTTTTTGGATATTCCTTTTTCTTTATTTAGATTTTTCTTATAATGTGAAATCTAATTTTAAGAAAACATTCCCATTTTGGATCATTATGAATATTCACGTATTTTTGACAACAACAAAAAAATTAGAAACTCTCTCTCTCTCTCTCTCTCTCTCTCTCTCTCTCTCTCTCTATTTAATATTTCGGTCTTCTATTTATACCAATTACCGCTTGTAGTAAACGTAATTGAATACTCTTTTTTCTTTCTTTTTTTTTTTTTTTGTAAATTCTTTACATGGTAATTTTTAATTTTTTAAGAAGGACAACATTTTCTTTATATTTATACTTTCAGACATATATGTAAATAAAAGAAAAATAGACATATTTCAAAACAACACCTTTAATTTGGACATCTAAATAATTAATCCTTCATATTTTTGCAAAAAAAAATTATCTTGTAAAAATACTATATTCCTACTATATATAGGAATGAAGACGCATTTATTTTTCAATTTGTTTTTGAAACATCACATTATATAACATGAAAATGAAATTGTTACCTTTTTTTTTATTTTTTTTTTGTCCAACCTCCATTTTGTTTATATTATTTTTTTTTCTTTTTAACACTGTAATAAGATAACGTTATTATTTAAAAGTTTATAATATTATATTTAGTTTTAAGTTACAACTATAGATTAACATTTTTTTTTTTTTGGCAACTCTAATATTTGGAGTTGTAAATGTTATCCATATACACTCACGTTAAACTTATATAATAATTTAAATTAGAATATTCATTAGGATAGCATTCAAATGGGAAGCAACTAAAAATCATTCATTCTACTGCAAGATTATTAATCACATTTGGCATTGAGGTCTTGAATTGAGATTAGCTTGAATTGATTAGTAACAGGAAATTGGAGAAAGCGTGATTTCTTGATTAAGAATGAAAATCTTCTAGTAGAATATCAAAAGTAAATTACTAGAATATTCTCGAGCTGGAGACGGTGACGGTTTTTTTACGGAAAAGGGAAAATAATCTAGTGGATTTTCATAAATAATCTTATCTAATATACGCTAAATATATACTCTCCGACCAGTATTGGAGAACAACCAACAATTTTAAGTTGAAATTGAAAAATAATCTTATAGATAGATTGCCAAAATTAATATATTATAATATTTTCCAGCAACCACGTTAAAAATGGAAAGTAACATGATCAGTTATCAAAAGTAATGTACTAGAATATTCTCGGACAACCGGAATCTAGAGACCATCAAGGGTCGATGTTGTTATAGGTGATATCTAGATTACCACTAGATTACCTGTTTGACGATTTGGGGTAATTTCGGCAAGATAAAATATGTTAAAATTTAACTTATCTTAAAAAAACAAAAAACAAAAAACAAAATAAAAAAAAAACTAAATCTATTTTAACTAGGGCAATAAGTCAGAGGACTACTTTTTTGAGGTTATGTGAGATTGATTGATTTTTTTTTTTTTAGCTACCTTTTTGTAATTCTTTCTATTTTTTCAGAGATCATGCAAAATTATACATATCAATAGCTTGATTGTAGGGCTTGATATTAGATTTTTTGATTGTAAGTCATCTCTATATGATCTTGTATAAATTCAGCATATATCATGAATGAGAAAAATTATTTGATCCAATTTTCAAGCCATCATGACATATTTTACCATAATCTTTTAAGTTGCAGTAAAAATAAACCAAATTCAAGTTTTATGACAAGTAGTATGGTTATCCCGCTTTTATTTTCCCCTTTTATATATGACCTTCTTCAAAAGGTCCTACGAAATGTTCAGCCAAAAATCAAATCCTACAGAGGGCAAAAGCTAAAAACAGAATCCGATCTAGGGACCAAGAAAAATCGAATATTCTATGCTCTTATTTTTTATGCTAAGGAACCCCCGAATATTCTGTAGGTTGGAAAGTTATGCCATGGTATATTCGATATAAGTTCTGAGGGTGTGTCCATCGCTTGTATAACATATACATATACATACACACACACACACGCACACAAATAAATGTCTATGTGTAATTGAATTGAAGTTATAGAATGATGGATTTATGACATTCAGTGTACCACAGCTGAATTCATTACATATTTGTCAGGTGCTCCCTCTGTGCCACCGCCTTTCCAACTACCTTTCTGCATATCTATGTGCTGCAAAGTGCAAACCTTCGGAAAATAATTAAATACAAAAATAATAACAAAAATATAAAACCATGGGCTATTAGAATTATTAACAGACTTTGAACCGTAAGTAAGGACGGAACCACCCACGACTTAATGGGTATTAGCCACAAGACGTTTATTTTTTTTTTCAATTTTATTTTTAAAGAGTTTATATTTTTCATATTTTATCCCGACTAAAAATTGATTATTTTTAAATTTGTTCATATAAAATCTTCATCTTTGAATTTATTTTCTCTGAAATAATAGAGGACTCCGTTATAAATTACATCATACTTCATTGGCGGGGACTTGTTACTTTTTTTTTTTTTTTTTTTTTTTTAAGATTAAAGCCCAGCTATTCCACTATTTAACTAATTAGCTACTAAAATAAATATATATTAAAAAGATCAATAGCTACAAATTTTAGGAATATAAACGTACTAAAAGACCGGTTCAAATTTATACAATGGAATCAACCGAACATCTATTAGACTATGGATTGTTTTTGAAATACTTACAGAAATTGAAGTCGGTCAAAAACAGTCACAATCGTCATATACATATTCGTCTGATCATTTGAATAATAAATTATAGAAAAAGAAATCAATTAAATATATATACATATATTTAATAAATGGGAAAAACTAATAAAACAAAGATTTTCTATCTAAAAATAAGAATAAACTTTAAATTTACATTTTGCTATACAAGTTGGGAAGAAAAGAAAAGAGAGAGAGAGAGAGAGAGAGAGAGAGAGAGAGGAAGTTACAAAATTATGATTCCTGAATTTAAGCCCGAGCAGCACCCCCGCGTCAGCTCAGCGGCCAAGTTTGATAACCAATACCATGTTTCCACAACGTGGATTGCGTATTGTAATTGCAACAAAACACACCTCCTTTCTTACCATTAAATAAATAATAATTTTAACTAACTTCTGCAACTTAGTTATAAAGGGCAACCCTGTTGCAATTCTTCAGTAAAGAAGAAAATCTTTCAGCCTCACCAAAAAAAAAAAAAAAAAAAAAAAAAAAAAAAAAAAAGGAGGAAAATATTATTGTCCTTCAAAACCTCGAACACCATTCTTTTTCTTTACTTCGAAGTCATATGTATTTGAGTAGCAACCAATTCTAGTCTTCGGCCTCAAAGTTTGTCTTGTGTTTTTCTGTTTTCTTTTTCTTTTTTTAAAACCAGAAAAGAGTAGGCCATGGCAGTACCTTACAAGATATGCATGTCTTTGTACCATCTCTTTCTCGTTTTCATCGGTTTGGGAGGAACATTTGCATGTGCACAACTTGAGAAGTTCGATCAACCGGCCAAAGACGACGGCTCTCTGAGCTTTCTGGTGATCGGAGATTGGGGACGAAGAGGCCGTTTCAACCAATCTGAAGTTGCTTCTCAGGTTATACATTTTTTACACTATTTTGTGATCTTTAGAGTTTCAACCAATCTGAAGTTTCCATTGACAATATCTTTTCCGTGTTGAAATTGTGTTGTAGATGGGAAAGATTGGAGAAAAGCTCGACATCGATTTCGTCGTTTCGACCGGAGACAATTTTTACGACGATGGACTAACCAGTGAACACGACACAGCTTTTGAGGAGTCATTCTCTAAAATCTACACCGCAAACAGCCTGCAAAAACAGTGGTACAGTGGTAAGTTTTCCACGTGACCTCTGTTTAAATTTCGGTTTTTCGAAATGGGTTTTCGTAACAACTTGATTTTTAAATCAAATTTCTTGCAGTGCTGGGAAACCATGACTACAGAGGAGATGCAGAGGCCCAGCTGAGCCCTTTCCTGAGGAAAATCGATAGCAGATGGCTTTGCTTAAGATCTTTTGTGGTACATGCCGGTATGTTCCGGGTTGTGTGTTTTAATTAATTTGACACACAGAACACAAACTTTAGAATTCATAAATAAACTAAGTCCTCTGTTTTCTTTTCCCTCAAGATTTGGCAGAGATTTTCTTTGTGGACACCACCCCATTTGTCGATATGTACTTCTCAGACTCAAAAGATCATACATACGATTGGCGAGGTATTGGATCGCGGAAGGATTACATTTCGAACCTACTGAAGGTAATTATCGCCTTTTTATTTTTTTATTTTTTTTATTTTTTTCCTTTTTCTAAGGTACTCTTGGAAGTAAGTAACCATGATGTTGGAAAATTTGACAGGATCTACAATCAGCACTGAGTGAATCATCTGCGACGTGGAAGATAGTCGTAGGCCACCATGCCATCAGAAGCATCGGGCATCACGGTGATACCAAGGAGCTTATGGATCAACTTCTCCCAATCCTTAAGGTATGGCTCATAGAACTCAATTACCAATTCTTTTATCATGAAGCTAATCCCAAGTTTTCCGTTTTCTGCACTTTCTTCCCAAAATTACGACACACTAAAATCTCCGAATTTACACATGAATTACAGGCCAACGATGTTGATTTTTACATGAATGGACACGACCATTGCCTCGAACATGTCAGTGACACAAGCAGGTAGCGCGGCGTTACCATAAACGTTTTCGAAATTTTGATGCAAAAAAAAAAAAAAAAAACATTGGATGCGCATTTTGTTTTTCCTTCAGAAAGTCATTGTAATTAAAATTGATGTGACATTTTGCAGCCGAATACAATTTCTGACTAGCGGAGCAGGATCAAAGGCATGGAGGGGAGATGTAAAAGGTTTAAACAAGCAAGGGGTAAACTTCTTCTATGACGGGCAAGGCTTCATGTCTGTGCAATTGAGGCAAACAGAGGCGGAGATTGCGTTCTACGACGTCGTTGGCAATGTTTTGCATAGATGGAACAACTTCAAGCTCCTCCACTCCACCATATAATTTCTTTATCTGATCACATTCTCTCTTTGGACAAATTTTTATTCGGAGATTTAGAGCGGTTAGGAGATAATTTCTGGTCATTGAAATTGGAATGTTTTGTATGTGTAATTTGCAATAATATATGAAATTTCGAGCTTAAAACATGTCGTACTTTTCCACCCGTATTTTTAGTAGAAAAGAAAATATTGCTTTAAAGCATCAAGAACGACGGGGCCAAAAACCAAGTAGGGGCCACACAGAAAGCAATCAGCGCAAAAACAAACAAGAGCAAATTAGCCACTTGCGAGGAAGGGAAAAAAAAAAAAAAAAAAAACCGCCACTTACGTTACTAACCGTTTCATTTTATAAGATATTAGAATAAAGCACGTGTCACACACATGTTAGACTTATTTGAGAGAATGAATTTGAGGAGGGAGAAATTAAATTAACAAGTTAAAAGTTAGAGATTAAAGAAAAAGAACAATGAAGTACCTAAAAAACCAAAAAAAAAAAAAAATCATAAAATCAAGCTTGAAAAAAAGTTAGACATGTTAGACATATTTGAGAGAATTAATCTAAGTAGGGAGAAATTAAATTAACAAGTTAAAAATTAGAGCTAAAAAAAACAACAACAACAACGAAGTACTTAAAAATAAAAAATAAATAAATGAAAAATACCTAAAAGATAAAAGGACTAAAATATTTATAAAAAATGAATAATATAGAAAAAAGGACTAAAATGAAAAAAAAAAATAAAAAAACCCAAAAGAAAAAGAAAAGAAAATTGAAGGGCTATAGAAAAAAGATCTAAAATGGAAAAAAAAAATTAGAAAAAGGCCAAAAGGAAAAAAAAATTTTGAAGGACTTAAAAAAAATAAAAACGTTTTTAGTCCAAAAGACAATGTTTTGGACGAAAGTTAGTGCACTTTCGAGTTAAAAAATAGAGCTAAAAAAAAATGAAGTACCTGAAAATTAAAAAAAAAAAAAAAAAGCATGAAAAGAATACCAAAAAAAAAAACTAAAATGTAAAAAAAATGACTGATGCAGAAAAAAAAAGGACTAAAATGAAAAAATAAAAATAAAAATAAAAATAAAATCCAAAAGAAAATTGAAGAGCTACAGAAAAATTACTAAAATGAAAAAAAAATTAAAAAAAGGCCAAAAGAAAAAAAAATTGAACGACTTGAAAAAAATAAAAAAAGTATTTCGTCCAAACTTTTGGACGAAAGTGAAAATACTCAGTAGTGCACTTTCACATTTATTATATATGTATAGATTACTCCATTTTACTTAACTATAGTGTTATTCGTAAAGTCTACTCCATTTTACTTAACTATAGTATTATTCTTAAAGTCTAAATTATTTTACCTTGGAAAAAGCCAAAGTATGATAACTCCGTAGATAAATATTATATAACGAAGTATAAAAGATAGTGCTTGTCTCATATGGAGCACCCATCTGAAGTGGCACTTGTAATTTTTTTTTTTTTATTTTGTAAATTAATGTAACTACCAGTATTGTACTATAACATTTATTTCGTTTACGTATCATTTGTATTAATAGTCTCAAATAATAATATGTCACATGTTAATTTATTCGAAATTATATGCAAATCAACAAATAATTTCATACATATAAATAACACTATATATCTGATGGATGTCTACTATGACTGTTACATATGAGATTCTTTTTAGTATGTCATTAAACTTTGACTAAACCATGAATAATTATTTTATTTGGCCAAGATACTGAGCTATCTGGACATTACACAATTGTAGCATCTTGTTATTCTAATATTTACTTGAGAGATCTTTTTTCTCTTTTTCAAAATAGAGAGTATTATAGTTAGTTTCTTTACTTAATGTGCATGATTTTGTTTAACCGACTTTACAAAAATGCGAGTAATTTTGGAGCTTCTATTCCAAATTTGATGAAGCAGAAACAGAATAAATAAGACATGTAAAAATAATAGATCTATTAACTTGTTGATACACATAAAATATCAGGATAATAATTTCAAAATATATTGATCACATAGCAGATCGAAAATTGATTATAACATTGGTTGACTCACAAAAAATATTAAAAATTGGAAAATCAAAAAGCATTCAACATATCCGATTTTTATTACAGAAGTGCATCCTTATTTCAAAAACAAAACATAAGAGGGAAAATAAGTCAAAACGACCTAAAAATAAGAAAAGCGTTGATTTTTTTTAATTGAGATTTATGATAGGTAATGAAATTGAAACCATGAGACCCACAGATTAAGAAAACATAATCAGGATTACAATATAAAATTCCTAGATCAACTTATTATAAAAAATAAAAAAATAAAAAAATAAAAAAAAACACACACACACCCTTTTGGCCTAAAAGATGTAATTTGGCTAAAAAACATTGTACATTATGGTAGAGTGACAAGTCATGTCCGTTCACTCGTTTCCACCCAAAAAACTATACATTATGTGCCCATACCCGAAAAAATGTCACCGGACCTTGAAAATTGTCTTATATGACCAACTAAACCTTTAAAAAAATTGTTTCAAAAATAAAAAAAATAAAAAAAAATAAAAACGGAAAATCTATTTCATTGTTCCAAAGAGTCTATTTCTGTAAAATATTCACATACTTATACACATATATACATACAATATAGTAAAAGTAGCAAAATAGCACGACATATTTTACGAGGTCAATATCGTCCTACACACCCTAAAAAAATATAGGATTCGAATTTTCCTACTCTAGTTTAAATATATATATATATATGGCATGCTCCATAATAATCTCAACTCAAATATGAATGTTCTAAATAATAATAATAATAATAAATAAAATCATGTTTTGTTTGTGACTTCAATAAGAATTGAAGGACAAAATAAAAAGAACCAAACAAAAGTTGTGACCATTTTCAGTTTGAAAGAAACCAAATTATAATTACGCGCGCAATATCATATATATTGCCAATATATGAATGAACCGGCAGCTTCCAACTCGGCTTTAATGAGTTGCCAAAGACCAAAAATCGAATGACAAGAAATTTCCAGGAAACCGCTCGGAAAGCAACACTCTTTATCAAACCGTAGGGACCATATTCATTAATGTTTCTCACCAACTTATCTCTTTTGTCACTCTCTTCCCTTTTTGATCGGCCAGAGCTTCGTCACACAAAGAGACGAAATTTCTTTTTATATGTTTTGTGAGCCCATTGCAGTGCTTACATTACCTTCCATTTTGTTCGGTACTGAACTCATCGTCTATATGACAGCAAAAGTAAGTTTTCCATGCCATGCAATGCAACAATATTTCCTTTCCCATTAACTGGATAAGCACAAACTACTCGTCCTACAGTAGTGGCTTGTAGCTACAGATAGAAACTCAAATTTGTGAACATCAGCAATGGTCAGTCGCTTCAAGTTGTCGTCGAGCTTTCGACTTGGGATGTTCTGCATTTGCTTGTGCTTTCTATCTGCTTCCGCCGATCTTCGACGACTAGAGCACCGCATTAAAGCGGATGGGTCGCTTAGTTTTTTGGTCTTGGGAGATTGGGGTAGAAAAGGAGCTTACAATCAATCCCAAGTTGCTCGTCAGGTAACTCATTCTGTCTGTGTTCTCTTTCTAATAAATTATTCTTTACATGGCAATACTTCATTATTATTATTTATTTGTTTTCTGTTTGAGCTAGGCCTAAAATCTTCATGTTTTTACTAAATGCGTAAAATTAGCATTGACAAAAGCTAATTTTGATTTGGGTATATAGAAAGACCCTCTTGTTTACTACTCTATGTCGGTGTCCCTATTTCTGTTGACCAACCTCTCCTTATTGTTTCCTGTTACTTGATAGATTAGGAATTGATTGAGTTGCCATGTGATTGTGACTTTGATTTTTTTTTTTTTTAAATAAATTACGACAAGAGGCAACAAACATAAAAAAGATCTAAGCATCCCAGTTAGGATGGCACTTCATTCTATGACAGAGAATAAGGAATGTAATTAGTTCAAAACGTAAACGAATGGAGAACCGCATACGTACCGAACAAGACTTCCAAAATAAACACCAAAACAAGCTAAACAACTCTTAGCTGTGTTACAGTTGGTCAAAATTATCGCCAACGTAATGTTCTGGCTCAATGTTCTTCCTTTATGCTTTGCATTACAACATATAGTTAAAAGGAGGCTTAAGGTTGAACTTTGTGCCTGATAGTTAAAAGGAGTAATCTAGCACCAAAACCTTCGATGAACACAACTCGCTGTAATTTAAAATTGCTAAAAATATTATGGTTTATATTGGCGTCAATTCTTTTCAAGGGATGGATCATAAATCCCTTCTGTTATCTTGCAGATGGGGAGCATAGGGGACAGACTAAACATCGACTTCATAGTCTCTACCGGGGATAATTTTTACGACGATGGATTGAAGGGCATCAACGACCTACATTTCAAAATTCATTTACGAAAGTCTACACAGCTAAGAGCCTACAAAAGCAATGGTACAATGGTAAGTCGAAAAAGAAGCATGTAACTTGAGTGTCTAGTGTAAATGCTTGCTTCTATCTTCCTTCTTGTGCTTGCTTCATTACACGTGAAAACTACTTGCATTTCAGTTTTGGGAAACCATGACTATAGAGGAAATGTGGAAGCACAATTGAACCCCTTGTTCCAGAAAATCGATGGCCGATGGCTTTGCTTGAGATCTTTTATTGTCAGTACAGGTAAAAGCGAAAATCGTTGTATATATATGCTTTTCGTTCTAAGCTAGCTCAGTACTAAAATGTCCGTGTTTTTTTGATCCCTTCTTCTGGTGTCCTAAAATACTCAGAAATTGCGGAGTTCTTCTTTGTTGACACGACTCCTTTTGTCGACAAGTACTTCCTACAACCAAAACACCATCGATATGACTGGAGAGGCGTGCTTCCTAGGAAGGAGTACCTTTCAAATCTCTTGAAGGTACTTATCCCTGCAAAAGAATTGTGGTTGTGGACATCACAAATCATTTTTGATGTCACAAACCTAATAGGATGTTTTGAATTTGAGGGCAGGATCTGGATTTCGCACTGAAAAAATTCAGCTGCGAATTGGAAAATTGTCGTCGGACATCACACAATCAAAAGCGCGGGGCATCATGGTGACACCAAAGAGCTAGTAAAGCATCTTCTACCGATTCTCAAGGTATTGGCATATTTCCCAATAATGTGCAATTAGTAACCAAACTATTCAAAATATTTATGGTGCTCAACATTCAACATCTCTCCCTTATTTCTAAGTCTTATCTACTCACGTCATTTTGACGAGGAAGGCTGGATTTTTCATTATCAGAGTTTGCCAATATCGTTAACAGATCCATTCTCTCTCATCTTTCAGGAAAACGATGTGGACCGTGTACATGAATGGACATGGACCATTGCTTGCAACACATAAGTAGCAAAACAAGGTATAAGTTATATGCCAGCATCATAATTGGACTAATATTTATTATCAAAGATCAGCAAAAAAACATGAAGTTCTTGCGGAAAATGTGACTAATACTTGCAACTACAATCAATGATGCAGCACAATACAGTTCTTGACCAGTGGAGGTGGATCAAAAGCATGGAAAGGTGACTTTAATATGATAAACCAAGATGAACTGAAGTTCTACTATGATGGGCAAGGCTTCATCGCTGGTGCAACTTACACGAACCAATGGCAAGTGCCGCTTTTACGACATATATGGCAAAGTTTTGCATAATCTGAATCTATCCAAGGGCAGCCTCTACTCCAATGCATAGGAGATTTCAACCCCAAATAAGCCGGATTTCTCTATGCCAATCCGAGACATTTCCTCTGTTTCCGCATGCCGATCCGAGACAATTCCTCTATATAAATTTAGATTTTACTTTTTGCATTTGGGGTAGGGAATTTTAAGTCTACACCTTAAGGTGAAGTCTAATGTAGTATTAACGTTGTACTATGCATGCAATCGCACCGTTGATGTTTAAAGGAGCCATAATCAAAAACAGCTGCTTAGAAAGAATAATGAACAACCACCAAGATAAACTAGCAATGCATTTACCATTAGAGTGCACAAAAACGAGTCCAACCCTTTCCCAGACATAAATAAACTTGTCCCCGCCAAGCGTTGCACATTCTGTACGTGTACAAATTGTACCGAATCTAATACTAAGCCAAGTAATTGAACCCTACATAAAAATTAAAATAAGGGACCATCTCCACTAGTCCACTTTCGAATTCAAGATCTCAAGCATTCAGCAACAGCATATTTAGCAACAAAACTTTATACTCAGCAACATAGAGCAAGAATGAGCATAACTTAACAAAAGGTACTAAAATTTCCAAACATAGTTTGTAGTAAATCCATAATAGAAATTAGGCATCAACTCTCCATTACACAACGATTTCCACCAAATGACTTGGTATCACGCTAATTTTACACTTATCATCTCACTTCTCATATAAGTTGGTTAGGTTACCTGCAAAGTTGATAAGGCAGGAGTTTAAAGCATACACGGTCAATTCAGCACAAAATGATATCTGGCATCCACGTAGCTCTCGACATCCCAAAGGAAGGAACCGAATGTCACAGCTCCAAAACAAGCCTCTTCAGCCCTGCAAAGCTAACTTGATGAGCTCATCTTCGAAGAATCAACAGTCCCCTGAGGCGTAATGACAATCTCTGGTCTTCCAAACAGTGCCTCAGTGTGCTCGATGATGCTAACAGCCCCTTGGACTTATGGTCGCATATCCTGAAGGGTCTCCCCATCGAAAGGACATGACATAGGTTCGTAGGCGAGAAGCCTTCATACCATGACCAAAACCCCCAGGACTGATGCCCCCGGCCCAGGAAGAACTTCAGAATGGGAAGGTGTGGCTTGGAAAGACACAGCTCCACCAGGTCTAGTGTCCTCCCCCACAGTTGGCTGACCATTCCTATCTTCACCATCCAATGTATTTGGAAGGACCTTCATCGTCTTCTCAAGTTGAAACCTTTGGTCAACCCGCTTCAGGAAGTACCCATACATCACAGATGCAGCATAAACCTGCCCAACCCGGAGTTTGCTTATCTGTGCTACAGAAGTTGTGTCACCCAACCGGTTTCCCAA